>JAODAL010026758.1:0-56164 GCA_025379985.1 Phyllomedusa bahiana | reverse complement strand
TTTGAGGACCGCACCCCGCAACATGGGGTCAGACAGGGGCAAAATGACTTTCCCGGGAGGTGGCAAAAACAGGAATGGCCACGATGGGACAATGCAAGGTAGGTAGGGCCCAGGGGGGGGGGGGAAAAACACATGAGGGTCGGGGGAAAAACATGGACAAACGTGGTGGAGGGGCCCAAAAAGGAATTTAGGCCAGAAGGGCACAATGACCCAAAATGTGTTGGGTCAGGGCAGCACCAACAGAGCAAGGTCAGACAGTGGAAAGACATTCGGAGGGGCAAAAAACAGGGTGGGCCCACAGAGTGGGACAATGACCAGTGGTGGTCACGGAGCAGCCAAGCAGAGATGGGGTCAGACAGTGGAAAAAATGAACGTGTGTGGGTCACGGCAGCAGCCACAGCAGCAGCATGGGGTCAACAGGGCACTTTACACAGTGGAGGCAACCCCCGCAGCAGCATGAGGGACAGTGGCAAAAATGACATTCTGGAGGGGGAAAAAACAGGAAGGCCCAGAGTGGGACAATGACAAGTGGGGTAGGTAAAGGCAGCAGCCACAGCAGCAGCATGAGGTCAGCCCAGTGGCAAAATGAAAATGGAGGTGGCAAAAACAGAGAGAGGCCAGAAGTGGCACAATGACAAGTGTGAGGTCACGGCAGCAGCCACACGCAGCATGAGGTCAGACTGTGGCACATGACACAGTGTGTAGGTCACGGCAGCAGCCACAGCAGCAGCATGAGGTCAGACAGTGGCACAATGAACATTCTGGAGGTGGCAAAAACAGGAATCGGCCACATAGTGGGACAATGACACAGTGTGGATGGTCACGGCAATCATCCACAGCAGCAGCAATTAGGGTCAACAGTGGCACAATGACACAATGTGTAAGGTCACGGCAGCAGCCACAAACAGCACATGAGTGTCAGACCAGTGGCCAATGACCGACATGGTTTAGGTTCCACAGGCAGCAGCCCACAGCAGCACATAGGTCAGACAGTGGCACAATGACATCCTGGAGGTGGCAAAAAACAGGAAGTAGGCCACAGAGTGGGACATGACCAATGACACAGAGAGAGGTCATGGCAGATCAGCCACATGCAAGCAGCATGTAGGTCAGACAGTGGCCCAATGACACAATGTGTAGGTCACGGCCTGCAGCCACAACAGCAGCATAGGTCAGTCAGCTGGCACAATCTTGACAGTGTGTAGGTCAGCGGCAGCACCACAGCAACAGCATGATGACAGACAAGTGGAGCAACATGACACTGTTGTGTAGGTCACAGCAGCAGCCACAGCAGCAGGCAATGAGGTCCTACAGTGGCACAATGACATTCTGGAGAGGTCAAAAACAGGAGTAGGCCCACAAGTGGGACAATGAACACAGTGTGTAGCTCAACGGCAAGAAGCCAGAGCACAGCATGAGGTCCCAGACAGTGGTCCCACAATGACAGAGCGTGTGTAGGTCACGGCGCAGCCACAGGCAGCATCATGAGGTCTGACCAGTGGAACAAAGACACAGTGTGTAGGTCACTGCAGCGCCACAACAGCAGCATGAAGGTCAAGACAGTGGCACAATGACACTGTGTGTAGTCATGGGCAGCAGCACAGCAGCAGCAAGAGGTCAGACAGTGCACAATGACATTCTGGAGGTGGCAAAAACAGCGAATCGCCACAGAGTGGGACAATGACCACAGTGTGGAGGACACGCAGCAGCCACACCAGCAGCATGAGGTCAGACAGTTGCACAATGACAGCCAATGTGTAGGTCACGGCAGCAGCCACAACACAGCATGAAGGTCAGACAGTGGCACAATTGAACAGTGTGTAGGTCACCGGCAGCAGCACAGCAGCAGGCATGAGTCAGACAATGGCACCAAGTGGACACTGTGTGTAGGTCACGGCATGCAGCCAGAGCAGCAGCATGAGGTCAGACAGTGGCACAATGACAGTGTGGTAGGTCACGCAGCAGCCACAGCATCAGACAAAGAGGTCAGACAGTGGCACAAGTGACAGAGTGTGTAGGTCACGGCAGCAGCCACAGCAGCAGCATTCATCATGAAGGTCAGACGAGTGGCACAATGACATTTCTGGAGGTGGCAAAAACAGGAATCGCCACAGAGTGGGACAAATGACACAGTGGTAGTCACGGCAGCGACCACAGCAGCACATGAGGTCATACAAGTGGCTCAATGACACAATGTAGTAATGTCATGGCAGCCAGCCACAACAGCGCAAGCATGAGTTCAAGACAGTGGCAGCAATGTCAGTATGTAGTCACAGGACAGCCACAGCATCAGCATGAGGTCATACAGTGGCACAATGACATTCTGGAGGTGGCAAAAACAGGAGTGAGGCCACAGATGGCACATGACACAGTGTCAAGTTCCCAGACAGTCAGCCACAGCTGACAGCATGAGGTCTAGGAGACAGTGGCACAATGACCGTGTGATAAGGTCACAGGCAGCAGCCGCACATGCAGCAGCATGAGGTCAGACAGTGTGGCATAATGACACAGAGTGTTGTAGGTCACGGCAGCAGCCACAGAAGCAGCATGAGGTCAGACAGGTGGCACAATGACAGCAGTGTGTAGGTCACGGAAGCATGAGGCCACACAGCAGCATGAGGTCAGACAGTGGCACAATGACATTCTGGAGTGGCAAAAACAGGAATCGGCCCACAGAGTGGGACACTGACACAGTGTGGAGGTCACGGCCAGGCAGCCACAGCTTGCAGCATTAGGTCAGACAGTTGGAACAATGACACAATGTGTAGTCACGGCAGCACCACAACAGCAATGCATGAGGTCAGACAGTGGCACAATGAATTGTGTAGGTCATGCATCAGCCCACAGCAGCAGCATGAGGTCAACAGTTGGCACAATGACAGAGTGTGTAGGTCACGGCAACAGCCACAGCAAGCCCAGCATGAGTGGTCAGACATGGCACAATGAATACCTGAAGGTGGCAAAAAACAGAAATCGGCCACAGAGTGTGACAATGACCAGTGTGGATGTCAACGGCAGTGGCAGTCGCCCCGCCCTGCTGTTTTGCACAGTGCAGCAGCATGAGGACAGACCAGTGGCACAATGACAACAGTTGTGTCGGTCCACGGCAGCAGCCACAACAGCACATGAGGTCAACAGTGGCACAATGACGAGTGGTGATAGGTTCTCGGGCAGCAGCCCAGCAGCAGCATAGAGAGTCAGGACAGTGGAGCACAATGAACACAGTTGTGTAGGTCACGGCAGCAGCCACAGCAGCAGCAGATGTCCAGACAGTGGCACAATGAAGCATTCTGGAGGTGGCAAAAACAGGACTAGGCCACAGACAGTGGGACAATGACAACAGATGTATAGGTACACGGCAGCATGCCAGAGCAGCAGCATGAGTTCAACAGTGGGCACAATTGACGGACATTCTGGAGGTGAAAAAACAGTGAATAGGGCCACAGAGTGGGACAGTGGAACACAGTGTGGAGGTTCACGGCAGCATCCACAGCAGCAAGCATGAGCTCGACAGTGGCACAATAGAACACAGTTGTGTAGGTTCAAGGCACGCAGCCCACACCACAGCAGCCATGAAGTCCATACAGTGGCAACATGAACAGTTGTTGTAGGGCACGTGCAGCAGCCACAGCAGCAGCATGAGGTCAGAATAGTGGCACAATGACACAGAGTGTAGGTCCACGGCAAGCAGCCACAAGCAGCAGGCATTAGGTCAGACAGTGGGCACAATGACATTATGAGGTGGCAAAAACAGGAGGAAATACGCCACAGAGTGGGAACAAGACATCAGTGTGGATGTCACAGCCGCAGCCACAGCATTAGCATGAGGTCAGACAGTGGCACAATTGACAGATGTGTAGGTCACGGCCAACAGCCACAGCAGCAAAAAAGCAGGAGGTCAGACAGTGAGCAAATGACATTCTTGAAGGTGGCAAAAACAGGAAATCATGCCACAGAGTGGGACAATGACAGTGTGGAGGTCACGGCAGCAGCCCCAGCAAGCAGCATGAGGTCGAGACAGTGGCACAAAGACACAATGTGTAGGTCACGGCAGCAGCCACAACGCAGCATGAGTCAGACAGTGGCACAATGACCAGTGTGTAGGTCAATTGCAGCGCCACAGCAAGCACAATGAGGTCAGACAGTGGCAACAATGACACAGTGTGGTTAAATGTCACGGGTGGGGCAGCAGCCACAGCATCAGATGAGGTCAAACAGTGGCACAATGACTTCTGGAGGTGGCAAAAAACAGGAATCGTCCACATAGTGGGACAATTACATGGCAGTGTGGAGGTCACGGCATGGTGGGGGCAGCCACGAGCAGCAGCATGAGGCAGACAAATGGCACAATGACACTGTGGTGGGTAGTCACGGCAGCAGCCAAGCAGCGAGCAAGTGAGGTCCAGACAGTTGGCACAATGACATACGGAGGTGGCCAAAAACAGGAATCGGCCACAGAGTGGGACAATGACACAGATGTGGAAGGTCAGGCCGCAGCCACAGCAGCAGCAATGAGGTCAGACAGTGGCACAATGACGATTCTGGAGGTGGCAACAAACCGAAAAGGCCACAGAGTGGCACAATGACACAGGTCTAGTTCACGGCAGCAGCCACAGCACCAGCATGAGTCAGACAGTGTCACATGAACAGTGGTGTAGTCACGGCAAGCAGCCACAGCAGCAGCATGAGGTCAGACAGTGGCATATGACACAGTGTGTAGGTCACGGAGCACAGCCACAGCTGCAGTCATGAAAGGTCAGACAGTGGCACAATGACACAGTGTGTAGGTCATGGAAGCAGCCCACAGCAGCAGCAATAAGGTCAGCAACATTGGCACAATGACATTCTGGAGGTGGCAAAAACAGGAGTAGGCACACATGAGTGGGACATTGACATTGTGTGTAGTCCGTGCAGCAGCCACAGCAGCAGCAGAGTCAGACAGTGGCACAATGACATTCTGGAGGTGGCAAAAACAGAGTATGCCACAGGAGTGGGACATGACACAGTGGTGTAGGTCACGGCAGAAGCCAAGCAGCAGCCATGAGGTCAGACAGTGTCACAATGACAGAGTGGTGTAGGTCACGGCAGCAGCCACAGCAGCAAGCATGAGGTCAGACAGTGGCACAATGACATTCTGGAGGGGCAAAAACAGGAGTAGGCCACAGAGTGGGACAATGACACAGTGGTGTAGGTCCACGGCAGAAGCCAGAGCAGCAGCATGAGGTCCAGACAGTGGAACAATACACTGTGTGTAGGTCACTGGCAAGCTGCCACAACAGCAGCATGATGTCAGACAGTGGCACAATGACACAGTGTGAGGCATGGGCGCAGCCACTGCTAGCAGCATGAGGTCAGACAGTGAGCACAATGTACATTCGGAGGTGCAAAAACAGAATCGGCCACAGAAAGTGGGACAATACACAGTGTGGTAAGGTTCCAGGCAGCAGCCGCAGCAGCAAGCCAGTTAGGTCAGACCGTGGCACAATGGACACAATGTGGTAGGTTCATGGCAGCAAGCCACACAGCAGCATGAGTTCGACAAGTGGCACAATGACACAGGTGTGTAGGTCATGGCATCAGCCACAGCAGCAGCATGAGGTCAGACATGGCACAATACATTCTGGAGTGGCAAAAAACAGGAATAGTCCACAGAGTGGCACAATGAACACAGTGTCTAAGTTTCCCGCAGCAGCCACAGCAGCAGCATGAGAGTCAGACAGTGCACTATGACACAGTGTTGTAGGTCAACGTCAAGCAACCAAAAGCACAGCATGAGGCAGACAGTGGCATAATGACACAGTTATTAGGTCACGGCAGCAGCCACAGCAGCAGCATGAGGTGAGACAGTGGCACAATGACCAGTGTGTAGGTCACAGGCAGGCATGCCACTCAGGCAGCAGCATGAGGTTCCAGACAGTGGAACAATGACAATTCTATGGAGTGTGGTCAAAAACAGGAGTAGGGCCATAAGTGGACAATACACAGTGTGTAGTGTCACGGGTAAGCAGCCAATGCAGCAGCATGAGGTCAGACAGAGGCACAATGACGACAATGTTAGGTACGGCAAGCAGCCACAACTGCAGCATGAGGTCATGACAGTGGCACAATACCAGAGTGTGTAGGTCACCGGCAGCCAGGGCCCCATACAGGGGTACAACCGGTAACTCCCGTATGGGCCCGGTGAGAACAAGGGGGCCCGCGGCAAGCGGGCCCCCTTACTTCCTCACAGGCAGAGAGGGGCCCGGAGGCGCGGCCGCCGCCGAACCAGGCTCCGCCTGGCCGCACAGTGTGGGCGCCCGGAGTTTGTGGGGGGCCCCCGGAGGGCATGCCGTCGCTACCCCGGGGCCCGGCCGCGCAACCGGTCCTCTGCACGCCTGTCCCCCCCCCCGCCCTTGCTCCGAGCGCCCAGAGACCGGCCCGGGATCTGGGAACTAATGTCCCGACTTCCGGGCTGCGCGGTGTCCAGCGGGCACAGCGCCACTATCGCTGCCTCCGCTGATCTCCCCTGGCAGCTGAAGCATCAAGGCCTGGTCAGCCCTGCCGAGTCGCCGTAACCCTACTGGGTGACTAGGCGGCGCGGTGGACGTCAAACTTCACCGCGCCGCCTAATGCAGGATGGCGGAAAAGGAGCCGGCGGCAGCTCGGAGCGCAGGGACCGAGGCTCAGTTAAGTGATTGATTTGTTTTTTTTTTTTAATATAACTAAGGTCCCTGACTGCCTATCACTAAGGGGGGTCCCTGGCGCTCTATCACTAAAGGGGGCACCGTGCGCTCTATCACTAAAGGGGGGTCCTGGCGCTGCCTATCACTAAAGGGGGGTCCCTGGCACTCGCCAATCACTAAAGGTGGTCCCTTGCTCTGCCTATCTACTAAAGGGGGTCCCGACTGCCTATCACTAAAGGGGGTCGCCTAGGGCACTGCAAACTTAACACTAAAGGTGGTCCTGACTGCCTATCACTCGAAAGGGGTGTCCCTTGGCACAGCTTATACTAAATGGGGTCCCTGGGCCGCTGCCTATCACTAAAGGGGGTCCCTGGCACTGCCATCACTAAAGGTGGTTCCCTGAACTGTCCTATCACTAAAGTGGGTCCCTGGCGCTGCCTTTCACTAAAGGGGGTCCCTGGCGCTGCCTATAACTAAAGGGGGGCCCTGGCTGCCTATCACTAAAGGGGGTCCTGACTGCCTATCACTAAATGGGGCCCTGACTGCCTATCACTAAAGGGGGTCCTTGGCTGCCTATCACTAAAGGGGGTCCCAGGCACTAGCCTAACACTAAAGGGGGTCCTGGCGCTGCCTATCACTAAAGGGTCCCTGGCGCTGCCTATCACTAAAGGGGGTCCTGACTGCCTAATCACTAAAGGTGGCCCCTTACTGCCTATCAACTAAAGGGGTCCCATGGCGCTGCCCCTATCACTAAAGGATGGTCCCTGCGCTGCCTACATCTAAAGGGGCCCTGACTGCCTATCACTAAAGGAGGGCCCTGACTGCCTACACACTAAAGGGGGCCCCCTGACTGCCTATCACTAAAGGGGGTCCCTAGGCGCATCCTATCACTAAAGGGGGTCCCTGGCGCTAGCCTATCACTAAAGGGGGCACTGACCGCCTATCTACTAAAGGGGGCCCTGAACTGCCTATCACTAAAGGGGACACTGGCACTGCCTATCTCTAAGTGGTCCCTGGCGGGCTGCCTAACATCTAAAGAGGGCCCTGACTCTACCTAACCTCTAAAGGAGGGCCGCGACCTCTACCTAACCTCTAAAGGAGGGCCCTGACTCTACCAAACCTCTAAAGGAGGGCCCCAGAACTCCACCTACCTCTAAGGAGGCCCTGACTCCACCTAACCTCCTAAAGGAGGGCCCTGACTCCACCTACCTCTAAAGGAGTGTCCCTTGACTGTCAAGGTACCCACCAAACCACTGGGGTTGGCCTACAAACTATGTCCGGCGGGGGTCCTTACCTACCTAAATAGGTGCCTAAACTATTACCGGAAGGCACCTTTCCCAATTAGCCTACCTTCCTTGGCTAAATAAATTGTTAGGGGAGGCAGTCCCATACTGGTAGCATTCATCTCCAGAGGGTTAGTCCTTCCCCCCACCTCCAACCCCTTAGGATACTAGGCCTCTAAGTTATGGCCTGTACCCGCTCTCCCAGCCCTGGGAAGATTGTACAGAGGTGGGAATAAAGGTTAAAGAGGAAATGCTCCTGAAAACATTGAGCGAGAAGTATCTCTAAGATATTTGTGTTGTAATATCTTTACCGCAGGGATGGAGTCTTGTGGCCGGTTATTAATCGGGACAAGTCATCGTGAGCAGGTGTGGAACGGATGCAGTAACGACAAAAAAGGGAGATAATGAACGACTCATGAAGAAGAGCAACGACTACTCAGATAGACGTCTCCGGTGAGTCCCTTATTTCAGGGGGTTATTTTACTTCTATATTGGATCATTGCTGTATTCACTGTAAAGTGTGAATGTGACCCGTGAGCGGTGAGTCTGAACCTCTATGTCTGGCGTCTCTCTAATATGGCGATGTTGTAGGTTATACCTGAGCTCGGTGTTAGGAAGGTAAACTTACTTTCTTGCTGGTGTTTATTTTTAGACAGGTGGTGAGGTGCGTGGAACCAGGGAAACATGGCGGGATATTTATTGTTGGTGGAGGGGGATATTGTATGTGGGGTGGAGGGATATTGTACATGTGGTCTGGAGGGAGAGATGTATTGTATGACATGTGGGTGGAGGGGGGAATATTGTATTGTGGGTGGAAGGGGGATATTGTATGTGGGTGGAGAGGGGATAATGTATGTGGGTGGAGGGAGATATTGTAATGGGGTGGAGGGGGATATTGAATGTGGGAGGAGGGGTATATCTTTAGGTGTACAGGGATATGTAAGTGGCAGGATATTGTATGTGGGTGGAGGTGATATTTGTATGTGGGTGGATGGGGATAATATGTATGTGGGTGGAGGGGGATATTGTATGTGGGTGAGAGGATATTTGTATGTTGGGTGGAGGGTGGATATTGTAATGTGGGTGAGGGGGGATATTGTATGTGGGTGGGGGATATTGTATGTGGGTTGGAGTGGATCTTGTATGTGGGTGGAGGGGAATTAGTAAGAGGTGGTTGATGTGGATAAATGAAATATGGTTGGAGGGGGATATTTTATTGTGGGTGAGGGGGGATATTTTATGTAGGTGCATGGATATTAGTACATTGGGTGGAGAGGTGATATTGAGTATGTGGGTGTAGGAAAAGTATGTGGGAGTGGGAGGGGGATATTGTATTGGGATGTAGGGGATAATTGGAAGTGGGTGGTAGGGGATATTGTATGTGGGGGGGGAGGTATTGTATTGGGTGAGGGGATATTGTAGGGGGGTTTTGGGAGGGGGGATATTGTATGTGGGTGGAGGGGGATTTTTATGGGGGTGGAGGGGATATTTTATGTGGGTGGAGGGGTTTTTGTTTGGGGGGTGGAGGGGATATTGTATGTGGGTGGAGGGGGATATTGTATGGGGGTGGGGGGGGGAATTGATGGGGGTGGAGGGGGGATATTTATTGGGTTGGGAGGGGGGAATTTATGTGGGTGGAGGGGGTATTGATGTGGGGGGAGGGGGGATTGTATGGGGGTGGAGGGGATATTGTAGGGGGTGGGGGGAATTGTTTTGGGTGGGAGGGGGAAATTTTGTATGGGGGTGGAGGGGGTTTTTGTTGGGGTGGAGGGATATTTTGGGGTGGGGGAATTGTATTGGTTGGGGGGGGATATTAAAATGGGGGGAGGGGATTTTTTTTTTGGGGGTTGGGATATTGAAAGTGGGGGAGGGGGAATTTGTTGGAGGGGGGATTGGGGGGATAGTATGTGGGGGGGGAGGGGAAAATTGAAGTGGGTGGAGGGGGATATTTTTTTTGGGGTTGGATTATTGTAGGGGGTGGAGGGGGATTTGTTTGGGTGGAGGGGGTTTTTTATGTTTTTTAAATATTTAGGGGGGGAAAATATGATGGACTTTTTTGCCCTTGTTATTTATTTTGTTGAACAGCATATTTGCCCCAAAATAAATTGCTAATGAAACTACAATACAATTCTTTTTTTGCACACTTATATTTTTAAAATTTTCCTTTTTTTGTCCTAGAGCCGTTTTTTTTGCGGGGGGGGCGATCGGGTTTTTTGGGGGGGGGGTTTACGGGGGGGGGGGGGCCCCGGGTGCTTCAGCTGGGGGGCCCCAAAATTTCTTTTGGGGGCCCGACGGCAGCACCACGCAGCAGCATGAGGTCAGACAGTGGCAAAATGACAGAGTGTGTGGTCACGGCAGCAGCTACAACCCCACGTGAGGTCAAACAGGGGCACAATGACATTCTGGAGGTGGCAAAAACAGGACTAGGCCACTGCGGGGGACAATGACACAGTGTTGGGTACAGCAGCAGCCAGAGCACAGCATAGGTCACAGGGGCACAATGACAGAGTGTGTAGGTCACGGCAGCAGCCACAGCGCGCAGGGGTCAGACATGGCACAATGACTTTCTGGAGTGGAAAAAACGGGGAATGGGCCACGATGGGCCCAGTGAACAGTGTGGGGTCACGGCAGCGCCCAGCAGCAAGAGGTCAGACATGGCACAATACACAGTGTGTAGGTCACGCAGCAGCCACAACGCAGCATGGGGTCAGACAGTGGCACAATGACAGTGTGTAGGTCCCGCAGCACCCAGAGCAGCAGTTTTAGGTCAGCAGGGCACATGACAGAGTGTGTAGGTCACAGCAGCAGCCCACAGCAGCATAGGTCAAACAGGGGCACAATGACTTTCGGAGTGGAAAAATGGAATGGGCCACAAGTGGCACAATGACAAGAGGGGAGGTGCGGGGGGGAAAGGGAACAGCATGGGGTCAGAGGGGGTGGCCAATGACAAGGTGGGAGGTGGGTGGCAAACCATCCCCTGGTAAAGAGGTTATGGCGAGGGGAAAAAACTGTCAGCAATTGTGGCATCAGGCGGGTGGCGGCCAAAATAGGGGCTGAGGGCAGGATTTGAACCCAACCATTTCTCCATTTTGGGGTTTGAGGCGTCATGGCTGATGTAGTCTGACGCCTAAGGCATTGGTGTTTGGGAAATCCCGGCCCATCCACGCCGATTCTCTTACAAAGGTCAGTTGTTCCCCATTTCCCCTGGGGCAAGTGGTTCTCCTTGGGGTAACGATGGGCCCCCCCCCGCACTGAACACCCGCTCTGTGCCACACTACTGGCCCGGGGGCCCTTCTCCACTGCAAATCGGCAAGTTGCGGCCACACACCCAGTTTGGCACCATGGGTCCAGGGATCTTCTAACTGGGGTGGAAAGAGTGCTTTCCAATTAGGCCCCCCACCGGGGTTGGTTAAAGGGTCTGTCCGGGCCCTGCTACTGTGCTGCGGCCCAAATGCCCTCCTCATTTTTGGGGGGGGGTGATGGAAGCCCCCTCATCAGTGACACCAAAACTTTGGTTGCGCGGGGATGGGGGTTTGGTATTTGCCCGACCCCCCCCCCTTCCCCCCCGGAAATCCGGGGGCGTATGATTGTGAGCGCTGAAAAACCCCCCTGGCCCGCCCTGTCAGGGGAAAGGGACAAGGGGGGGGGGGCCCGCAAAAGGGCAGGGGCCCCAACTGCCCTTCGGGGGAAAATTTCCCATAGTATTTGATTTTTGCCCCCCCCTCCCTCTAAAATGGGCGGGGAAAAAGGGTCCCATTTTGGACCGTTGGGCGAGGGGCCCAAATTTAGGGGGGGAGAGCCAAAAATCACCCCTTTTGCCGGATGCTGACTATTGGGGCTGTCCCCAGCCAGGAAAAATCAGATGTTGCGGGCCATCCGCACAAGTGACTCCGAGGGGCCCCCTTTCCCTCCATCTCCACTGTAAAAGGGGGCCACGGTACTTGGGGTCATCTCCCTCGTTTTCCTCATCTCCATCTAGCTCCTCCAGTGTTTCCTGCCCCTTTCCTCTCTTGTAAACCGGGGTAGAAAATTTTTCCCCCCATTTCACCAGACAATGCTTCTGCCCCAAGGGTCCCCCTCCTCCCCCCAAATTTTCGGGTCCCCCCGGACTCATTTTGGCCGCGGGATGTAGCGCCAGGGTCCCCGGGGGTTCCCCCCCCAAAGACAAAATTTTTCAGCATCTTTTCCCAGGACTTTAAGCAGTTGGAATGACGTTATTCATCCCGTAGTCCGGGCGACGCCCAAAATAACGTGCCCCTCAAAGGGGCCCCCAACAAACGGCAGGGGGTCACGCATGACTGCCATGGCTGACATCAAAGTTACACAGGGGAGTACTTCTGTCTGCCTGGATAAATCAAAAAATCTTTAAATGGCCTTTCCCCTGTTCATCCCAGTCGGTCCAAATGTGCAGGTTTTGTAATTCCAAGGGGGTGGAAACATCCATATCAAGGGGTTTTGGGGGGAGGCCTTTGCCTCTGAAAACTCGAGGGGGGTGTTCCGCCTTTGTAGGGAATGGGAAAAGTGCATGCACATTTTTCCTGGCCATTCCAGAATGTTCTGAAGAAGGGGAAAGATTTTTGGGAAAACCTTTCACAACCAGATTGAAAAAGGTTTGCCCCTCCCCTCCTGGGTTTGAAAACCCCGCGGAAAACCAATGTTCCTCCCATTGTCCGTCACCTTTGGTTGATTTGCATTTGGGCGCGGAAAAAGGCCACACATCGATTTCTTTTGCGGCATGCCCGAGCGTTTCTCCCCTGTGTGACACGTTGCCTGAGGCAACCCGGGGCAGAACTGCGTGACACCGCTGGCCCTAAAATTTTGGAAATGTTTGGGGGCAGTACTTTGGGGGTGATGGTGGTGGGGAGGGAGGAGGCAGAAAATTGAGCCGTAAATGGGACATGTACGGGGCCCTGACCGTTTTTACAGCCCCAGACGTCCGCCCCCTGCCATGCACCTTGGAAAAAACCCGATAAGCTCAAGGAATGGCCCCCTTCTTTTCAACATTTTTTATGAATTTGCTGGTACGGGCCTTTTTTTGGAAAAAAAAATTTAACACCCTTGGGAAAACTCTCCATCTCGGCTCTGAAAAACCCATTAGTTCCTGAAGGGTGGCAGGGGGTTTCCCACCTTTTGGGAAAAGGGGAGGGACTGCAGTCCCAACCCAATTTGGGGACGGACCACGGTCAGCTGCTGCCCCCTTAGGAGGGGTTGGGGAAGGGCAACTGTTTCCTTTGAAAATCCCCCTCACTGAACAAATGCGGCGCCATGGGGCGGGGAGAAAGGGGACCGGGAGATGAGTAAAGAAAAACGCCCCCATCTGCGGGGTGGTTGAGGCCTTGCCCGGCGCAAGGGGAAAGCGTGCCCCCTGGGCGCTGCTGCTTTTGCTGCGGCGGCGGGATGGACCACCCCATTGTGCCATGTTTCCCCCGGGGCCCCCCGGATGGGGGACGCTGCATGTGTTGACGCAGGGCTGGGGGTGCCAACTTTTATTTTCCTGGCCACCCCTTACTTTTCCCTTACAGTTTCTTAAATTTCCCCCATATTCGGCTCCCCCGGGTTGTTTAGCAAATACTCCCCACACCGCCAAAGTATTGGAATTTTACCCCCAAAAGGGCCCCGCACTGAGTGCCTACTCCGCCGCTCCTCGCTGGGGCCCCTGTGCCGCTACTTCTTTGGAAACCTGCGAAGCGGGTTTTTTCCCCCGTGGCCATTTGGGCCCCGACCTCACACGCTGTTTTCCCTGTTTGATAAGGCCACAAAACCCAAATTGCTGGCTGCGCCGCTGCCTGACGCGCAAGCTGACGCCCCCCTTCTCTTGACGATGAGGGGCCCCTTCCCCTCCCCGGCCCCAAAGTGCGGTCCCGGGTACAACATCATCTATTTTTTTTTCATCGTCACTGCTGTCCTCATCACCGGTCTTGGTATGCTGAGGCTGACCCCCCACAACAGGGGCCCTCCCTGCCACTCTCAACTCTATACTTTGTGCCTACTTCAAGAAAACCCGGGGATATTTGGGGCCCCTTTCTTCGTTCCAAAATACTGCTGGAAGGGCCCCCCTCAAAATTTTTTCATCCCCCGCTTTATAGGGCGCTGAGCCCAAAACCCCCATATAATCTCTGGTGAGGGAACCGGATGGGAAAAGAGGGGGATTTTAGGACAGGTTGGGGCTGCCTTTACCCGCTCCCAGGCCATGCCAACTAAGGGTTGTGTCTGAAAGTTCCCACCGACTCTTGGCTGGGGTTTGGGCAGATGTTTATCTGGGGGGAAAGGGGGATGACCTAGTCAACCAAACAAGAACCTTGGGGGTTGGCCCGAACAACACACGGCCCTAGATGGAAAAAAACGCAGTTTTTGGCCTCACCGAGTGACCCCCCGGGCGACGTCCCTTTTTCTTTGCTCGACCTGGGCCCGGAATGTTTTTGCCCCTTTTCCCTCGCAGGTGGGAAAAAGCCTGCCCCCCCTCTCTGTCTGACATACGTTTGTTCTAAAATTTTAAAAGGGCACTGTTTTTTTATAAGAAATCTGTATAAAAGAAAAAAATACACCCCCCCTGTAAATTTTACGCCCAAATTTAAAACCCCGGGAACAAGCTTGGAACCCTTTGGGTATAAATTGCGCTCCCCCAAAAGGGGAGGAAAAAAATTGACCTTTTTTAAAGTGCCCTTTAAAAACTCTGTGTATTTTACTGAATAAAAAGCAAAAAACAGGCTTAATTAACCTTTCAAATTTTGAATTTTCTACCCAATTTCTTCTGTTGGGGGTGGGAAAAACAAAGTTTCTTTTTTTGAGTACAACTGCAGAAAAACGCTTAATTAACCCCCGGAAAGTAAATTGCCAAAAGAATTTTAGCAACCACAAACACTAGCTTTTTTAGCTTGTTTTAATTGCGTGTTTTCTATGCCACACAACATGAATAAAATTGTAATTAACCTTTGCTCGTGAATTAGGCTACAGGAAAAAATGTATAATTTTTGGCGGTTTTAAAATGATGGTTTTTTTGGAGTCCCCCACAGCTGAAAAAAAAAAAGCTTTAAATTTAAAACCCCTGGATGTAAATTTTCCCAAAGGGAAATTTTGGGCCACCAAAACACTAGCTTTGTAGTGTGTTTTCAATGGGGTGTTTTTTACGACACAACAAGAGAAAACAGTTTTTAATTAAAACCCTTTTCTTGTGAATTAGGCTACGGAAAAATGTATTATTTTTTTGGGGGTTTAAAATGACGGTTTTCCTTGGGGTCACCACAGTGAAAAACAACGCTTTAAATTTAACCCCCGGGTGTAAATTGCCCCCAAAAAATTAAACCCCCACAAATAGTAGCTTTGTAGCGTGTTATAATGCAGTGTTTTTTACGCCACACAACAAGAGATAAAATTTTAATTAACCTTTGTTTGTGAATAGTGTTGAGCGATTTTTATCGACAAAGTTGAAATCGGCAAGGTTTTTATGGTGATCGAAATTTCCAGATCATGCGATAATTTAAAGGTTAAAATCTGAGCATCATCTATTAAGATCGCGCCCTTTTTCGCCGCTTCCTGTAATTTTGGCGGCCAGCAAATCAGATTACAAAAATAGAGCAGGGTGAGATGTGTGTTGCGACGTCATGACTGGGATGTGTATGGTTTGCGATTGGCTGGAAAAATACATGACCTCGTTTTACATAGAACAGCGTTTCCTGTTTTCAGCCTCAGTGTTCCCCAGCGTCTCATAGGGATAGGACCTGCGCTCTGCCTTTTGGTTCAAACAGCTCAGCGAAATTAGTCTATTTCTGCACAAGGAGAAACCTCTACTATTAGCTGTGATCCTTCCAATTTAGTTAGATTTGAGAGATTTGAAGATTTTATGTAGTTAGCTAGAGAATTTTAAAGCAGCATCTACCGCTGTAAATTCACGGCGGGGGGAGCAGGGGTGGGCCCCGCGGGCAAACACAGACAAGCTCTATCTATAAAGAACACTGGATAAAGTTCACCAAGACTTAGTGTAGACATTGTAGGGGGGAATATCTTTATTATTAACAGTTTGCTATCGAAATATTTCCTGGATATTGGGCAGCCTGAACTTATATTGGATACACATCATTTCTAGTAACTGCAGGTCTCTTTGTTAGGTGCAAAACTCCACTTTTATTATCAGTATACATTTCAGATATGTGTTAATTTTAATTTTACCCATTAAAACCTGTGACTGTTGATATATCCACCTTGCATTTAAAATTTAAACAATCCAGCAATCTTGTAGTCAGCACAGGTTGTTTGTTGCCAAAAAATACCGTGTATCATACGAAAACATAACAGTTAGTGTTTTTTGACTTTTTGCGCACCCAGCATTGTTCATTGGACGCAGAAATCACGTAAATCTTAAAAAAAGCAATTCTATATTCACCACAGGTGAATTGAAAGGTGCAAAAAATACCGTTTATTATACCAAAAAATAACAGTTACGTGTTTTTTGACTTTTGCACACCCAGCAGTTGTCGTTGACGCAGCATCCACGGAAATCGTAAAACAGCAAATCTATAATTTACCACAGGTGAATTGAAAGGTGCAAAAAATACCGTTTATTATACCAAAACATAACAGATACTTGTTTTTTTGGACTTTTGCCCAGTCCAGATTTGTTGATAAGACACCTTGCAGTTTTAAACTTGAATCCAGCCAATTTGTTTTGATTAGAGGGATTTGAGAATAGCTGTGATTTGCCATCTTTTAATAAGAGACTTTCCAAAACTATTCGATACCTTCTCAAATTTTTATATTTCTGAACATGGAGCGAAATGCAGGTGGTAAGCGAGCAAAGAGGGGGGTAGGACATGGAGGTAGAGGTACGAGAGAAGGTGCTCCTTCCAGTGCTGGCGACAACACGCATGCCAGTGGATCGTCAGTTGCAGGACCGTCAGGCCTGTCATCGCTGGGTCAGGGCCCTGTGAATCTAAGTAACGAACATCGTCGCCAATCTGTCCTTCAGTGGTTAATGCAACCTGCATCCAGCAGTCTTACCTCCTCGTCCTCCCAGTCACGGCCACAAATGTCATCATCATCATGTGGGTCATGTGGGTCATGTGGTTTGGGGTCATGCTGCGGTCCAGGACAGTTCTAGTCAATGTCCAGTTCAACTAAAATGGTGGTTGAAAGACTCCTTTTTCCGGCACTTTGTAATCTGGGGGTCAGACAGGTTTAATGGTCATACTGTGGCCCAGGACAGGGACAGTATATGTCCAGTTCAACTAAAATGGTGGTTGAAAGACTCCTTTTTCTGGCACTTTTTAAACTGTGGTCAGACAGGTTTAATGGTCATTCTGCGGTACAGGACAGATATAGTTAGTGTCCAGTTCACTAAAATGGTGGTTGAAAGACTCCTTTTTGCGGCACTTTTTAAATCTGGGGGTCATGCAGGTTTGGGGCTCATGCTGCGTTCCAGGACAGGGATATTCAATGTCCAGTTCAAGTAACATGATGGTTCAAATCATACTGCCTTCTGGCACTTTTTAATTTGTGGGTGATGCAGGTTTAAGGGTCAGGCTGTGGTACAAGACAGGGATAGTGAATGGTCTGTGACTTTTTTTCTGTGACTTACCTAAGTGTGTTGCCTAAGATGTAGCACGTATCCATTTGACTGTTGTAGATGTTAATTTCAGCTTCTCCAGCCTTGTTTGGGTGTAATAATGAAGGTGTTGTTGCTCTCCCATAGACTTTAATGGTAATCGCTCATAATCGATGCTCACTATCGGAAAACCTTATCGATAGCGGCCGACTATCGACTATCGATCGATCTCGATAGCCAACGCAATCGCTCAACACTACTTGTGAATTATGCTACAGGAAAAATGTATATATTTTGGCGTTGAAAATGACGGTTTCTTGGGATCACCACAGCTGAAAAACAACGCTTAATTAACCCCTGGATGTAAATTGCGCCAAAGAATTGAGCCACCACAAACTAGTAGCTTTGTAGCGTGTTACAATGCGGTGTTTTTTACGCCACACAATAAGAGATAAAATTGTAATTAACCTTTGCTTGTGAATTATGCTACAGGAAAAATGTAAATATTTTGGCGTTGAAAATGACGGTTTCTTGGGATCACCACAGCTGAAAAACAACGCTTAATTAACCCCTGGATGTAAATTGCGCCAAACAATTGAGCCACCACAAACTAGTAGCTTTGTAGCGTGTTACAATGGCGTATTTTTTACGCCACACAACAAGAGATAAAATTGTAATTAACCTTCGCTTGTGAATTATGCTACAGGAAAAATGTATATATTTTGGCTTTGAAAATGACGGTTTCTTGGAGTCACTACAGCTGAATAACAACACTTAATTAACCCCTGGATTTAAATTGCGCCAACGAATTGAGCAGCCAAAAATGAAGTGGTATTTGTATTGTAAAAACGCTGTTTCTTTAAATGAATACAACAGGAACTGGCTTAGATCCCCCTTGGATATTCAATGTGCTGTGAGCAGATAGGATTTAAATGTATATGCAGCTGCAGTGGACGCACACTTCATTTCAGATCTAATACCCCAAAAAATCAGAAATTGAACGTTAAGAGAAGCAGTCTCTGAGACAAGTTGAGACACCCCACAAAAATCGCTGTATAAAAATCAGTTCTTCAGTAACAATCAGCCGCGGCAGCACCTTCCCTGATCAGTACAGTGAGAGCGGTATGAGCTCCCAGCGTCGCGCCCGGATTTATATAGTGCGGTGACGTCACAGAATCCCGGCGGTCTCTGATTGGCTTCATGTCTGCACATGTCATACCTGCTATGCCCTTCTTCCTCCCAGAGTGCTTTGCCCCATGTAGCGCCATGTGCTCGCAGCCATTTTATCAATCAAAAGCACACTTTGTTCACCCGAAGTCCCCCAAACTTCGACTTCTTTCAGAACCGAAGTTTTCCTGAAATTCTAAACTAATTCCACTTCGTTAGAATCTATTCGCCCATCTCTAAATATAAACAATAAATGAAGGGTATAACAAAACAGTTTACAGAAATTTAACTGTACTGTAAAGATTGCATTACTGTATTGTTGCTTGTAATTTGTCATGGCATCATTCTACTATTGTGGTCATGTACTCCTAAAGATCACGTTGGCAATTAGCTTACTTGAGAACACGGTTTGAGAATTTGTTTTAGACTAAAAAAAAAAAACTCCAGGGTGTAATAAGCCCTTTTTATAGTGTCATTCTGCATTCCCAGAAAAGTGCTAAGTTGGTGCAACTCAAAGGCTGCCTGAGCCCTTAACATATAGTACTTAGAGATGTAAAATTAGATATAGCGAATTATAAAGTAGATTTCCTAATTAACCTGCTGCACATGTCATCTCCTGAATGTAAATCTCACACTAGTGTTGCTTGAATGGGGCCTTTTTTGGTGCGACACAGATTCAACTAAATATGTAAAAAAAATGTGACTTCCAGGCATCCCAAGCCCAATGTTTTCCTTTAACCGTAACTGTAATCCTAACCCTAAATTAGGGTTGTTTGAGGATTTTAGGGGGTAAACTTACTGTAGTGTAACTTTCGGTTACCATAATTTTGGGTTTATATTGAGGTTAGTGGAAGTAATGTTGAATGGAATGTGTGAAGGGAATTTATGCTTCAATGGGAATGTTGAATTACATTGAATTAAGCATAACTGAGTGCATTGTGTGTAAATTTCATTCAAGTTCTTGAATGTATAATGATGCTTTTTCATGAACAGTTATGCTAATACATGTAGAGTTTTAGCTTTTTGGAGATATTTGATGCGACAAGGGCAATGATGGTCATCAATGAGGTTTATTTAGTAAATGAGTGTGTCCCATGGTGCGAGTTTGTTGTAGTTAAAAACCACATCCAAAACGCACCCACATCTGTTTTTTCTACAATTTGCTGTGGTTTTGAGATGTGGTAATTTACTATGCAGTTTTCACAAGTGAAACACATCTATTTTTACCTATTTTACCTGTAAAACTGCATACAAAAAAGCAGCAAATTGTGGAAAATAACATATGGTTTTTCTGAGTAAGTTTTTGAAAATACACCCAAACAACACCTAATTTTGCTGCAAATAAGCCTGTTTTTGGCGCCCAGATGCCAATTTTATTGCGCACATTAGTAGTGTAGAATGCGCCTGCATCTATGAACCTGGTCTACTGTGGGTCATAAATCCAGGCTCAGGTAAGCCACTTTTAAAGTGGTTTACCTTTTCCAGCAGTAATGCGTCTGGATTTGCTGTAATGAAGCTATAAATCTGTAGCTTCTTATGGTTCTAGTGCGACACGCCTCCAGCACGCCCCCAAATCTCAGGCGCGTAATGCACCTTATATTGGAGTGCGCATGGTTAAAAATAGAGGGAACGCAGCCCCGTTCATACAGGTCACCCAAAATGTCTTTTTAAACATGTAGACCTGTTTTCTGACTATTTTAACCTTTCAATCCATGTAGAATCCGCTTCATTGTCATTCAAAATGCATAATTTCATTATTCTTCTGAATATATTTATATTGTATGTATGTATGTATATAATATTTTTGTAGCAACAATTCAATTTTTCCACTTCTCAGATACTACATGCTCCATGTGCGCTATTGTGTACACATAGCTACACAATCCTTCACTCCATATCTTTTATTTTTGTTATTCTACACATCAAAAAAAGTGATAAAAAATTTCCTAAGCACCTCCTCCCCCCATCTATATTTTCTTAAAAGACCTTGAAAGCAGAGTGTATAAATAAGATGTCAATTTATTTGAAGCAAAAGTAAGAACCAAAATACTGACATGCTTCAGGCCATACATGGAAAGGTCCTTAGTACTGTTAGCTGATGGTGTTTCTCATATACTTACTGACACCATCTGCCTGGCTCTGTGTAAGAGCAGCATGGCCATGCTTTAAGAAAATTGTTGAGCAAGTGCAATAGTAACTGGCTGCTAACCCTATCATACGGTCATTGGTGCATGGAAAAATGAAAGAAGCATCTATAATACATAATTTCTACCTGCACCTACCTCCTTTGCTAAATTTTTGAATTAAAGTTTTATAAAAATTTGTTAAAATTTTGGGTCCTAATCTTTAAAACATACAAGGAAAACCTTTGAACCATGTTTTCATGTTTTTTTGTTTTTTTTTATACTTTTACAACTAATGAGGGATATTAATATGAAGATGTTTTCTCACAATAGACACTTATCACCTATCCACAGGACCCCACTAGGACCCACATCAATTACTAAAAGGAGAACCAGAGTCCCCCATTTGTACTCACTATGCTTGTGCAGTAATGTAGGGCTTCTATGGCGCAGCAGACAAGCATGCACACTAATGTTCAAATAAATCCATGCGACTGCCAAAGATAGCCAAGCCCTGTACTCTCCTATTTTCAGCAGTCCCAAAGACTTTGAATGGAGCAGCTGTGCACATGCTCGATCACTGTTCTGTTCAAGCCCATCTTTGCTGCATGAGCACAGTAAGGAGGGGAAGGATACTTGAAGGTTCCCATTTTAGTGATTGGTGAAGGTCCCAGCATTAGGACCCCTAGTAATCAAGCAATAGATTAATCAATAGAAGTACATGTAAAGTAGAAGACAGTGGGGAAATTCACTAAAGAAAATATGGAGCGATACTGACAATTTATTCTCGAGATGCCTATTTACATACTACTTTAATCAAAAAGTGTGGCTAGGAGGAGTAATAAAATGCTCCATATTTAAAAAATAGGTGGATCATGTTTGGTGTACATGTATGGCAGCCGTGAGGTAGTTGAAGAGAACTATAACATGCCTTTGTCAACGTTAAACATGTGACTTCTTGCACAAACACTAATACATCTCCCTTCTTCACCTGAACAGTCAAAAAACTTAGGAGGGATTTGTATTATGTAAAATCTAAGGATTTTTGCTTACTTATATTAATAATAACACAATGTTCGTACGTGACAATACTGTTCTTTACCAGAAATGGTCTTCAATCAAGGCCTCATTTCACACGAGTAAACATTTTCTGTCGTAGTCAATCTTGCCGTACCTAGATAGACCCGAATAAGTAACATTCTAATCATCTGGTGACTAAAATCTCCTTCTCCTTATACATTTCCTTATTAAGGCAGGATTATAAAATACCAGTACGAATAATAGTAAATTGCACTTTGACCACAATTTGAATTTCTTTCCTCTTTCATTATGCTGACAGAAACTGTAGACATCTTCCTCATCCCATACTGGCTAATTTGCTTCTAATCTTAGAAACTTGTATACGCTCAGTATGAAACAACTACATTTATCACAATTAAAGCTCTAAACAAAAGCCTTCAACACTGCTTGCTTCTTGCCACTTGAAAACACCTATTATTTTTTGTATTTGGATTTGTAACACTGCAGCCACTAATGAGGGTAAAATGGGGTAACCAGTGAAGTGTGCAAGAAGCCCACAGAGCCTGTGCCATGCTCTCCATAAAACTGCTAGCAAAATCTTGATGGTTTTGAAACTGAGGAATGTTTCGAATTGTTGTTATGTTTGTTTCTACCTTCAGATTTGAGGTCTTTGATTGCAGTTTACTGTACCCCCAGATGCCAATGTGAATCTTAACATACAGTACTCCGTTCTTGTATGCCATGACTTGCCATTTGGGTTCAAACCTATGTTGTTCTGAGATCTGTAGGATAATCTGGTCAATACTGAAGATTGTCCCAATCCACTATATATACAGATGGTTCATAACACTCTCAATTGGATTCCAGAAAATGTTTCCAAAGGACAAATGGAGGGTCTTTAGTGTGCCTGTGTAGGACTTTCAGAGCTGTGTCACTGCCTGGAAGTTGCTGAACAGACTGATGAGGACATGTGTGCCGGAGCTTCAAATTCAAAATTGTGCCCGCTCCCTGTGAGGACACCTCTGTCAAGTGCTGGCTGCATTCTCCAGGGAAATGGGAGAGCTGGTCTTTCTTCATCTGGTCCTTGACCTTCACTGCAGCCTGTGTCTAAACTCTTCCTGGTCACATAAAATGACTTGGCAGACTGGATTGGGCCCACTGGCCTTGTGTTTGACACATGTGCTGTAGAGGTACCACCCTGGGCATAAAATGATAAATGCCACTAACTTACTTCGCCCCTGCTTTTAAACCCAAAGGGCGACATGTATGAACGGGCTTTTCACCTGTTTTCTGGCGTATACTGCGCCTCCCGGACCGAATCCCCCTGTCGGACGCAGGGATGCAGTGTTAGGCGCAGCGTTCGCCACTTTCAGCTGCGCCCCGCATGAAGGGGCGGGCAATGGGCGCGGTGTGGGCGCGGTGTAGGCGTTCCGGGGCGGGATGCAGCGCTCGGCAGCTCCGACAAGCAGACCTAGTTTATTTTGGTCTAAATGCTCCGGCAGAGGCGAAGTGAAGCAAGAACGGAACATGCGAGGAAGCAGATAGAAGATCGCGACAGAAATCTCGGCGCTCCGCTCCGTGCAGCATGGAGTATGGTTCCGAAAAAAACGCCTTTATAAAGGCGGAAAACATTCTCAGAAAAGAGCTCAAACCTCAAAAATAAAAAATAGTAAAAAATAAATCACTTTCCAAACATCTAGAACGGCGCAATATTCAGAATTAGGATATTGGAAATTGCCGGGAAATACAGTAATTCAAATTCTGAAAGCTATTCTCATTGGTCGGCATAAACCAGCCAATCAGAATAGGAGCGACAGTGAACCAATAAAACCTATGGAGAACTATTGACCAATCAGAATCAAAGGCAGGAAAGTTCAAAATACAGTAAAAATGCAGAAAAGAGCTGATTGGGCTGAGCAGCGGGGGTTTGGCTATCTGGGCCCCAATCAGAATAGGAGCGAAAAGGGGCCCATTATAGCCTATGGAGAAGTTTGCCCAATCAAAATCAAAGGCGAGACATTTTTAAAATTTACAGTAAAAATACAGAAAAGAGCTGATTGGCTGAGCTAGCGGGGCCTTGGCTATCCCAGCCAATCAGAGCACGAGCTACTTCTCCCATTGTAGTCTATGGAGAGATGGGCGCAATGCAATCTCGGCTCTCAGCACCGTGCGGCATGGAGTATAAAATAAAAAAAAACATTTTTATTAGTTGTAAAATATTTTTTTGAAAAGAGCTGAAACCTTCTATAAACATAAAATCAATTCAATCCCGAACAACGGTTTGTCGCCGAGACCGGCGCTACAATGGGGAAATTGGCAATAGATAGAATTGCCGGGAATTACAGTAATTCAAATTCTGTAAAGCTTTTCTCATGGTCGGCAGAACCCAGCCAATCAGAATAGGAGCGACAAAGACCCATTATAAGCTATGGAGGAGAATTGACCAATCAGAATAGGAGCGACAAAGACCCATTATATCCTATGGAGAAGTTTGGACCAATCAAAATCAAAGGCGGGACAGTTCAAAATACAGTAAAAAGACAGAAAAGAGCTGATTGGTTGAGCTAGCGGTGGCTTGCCTATCCCAGCCAATCAGAGCGCGAGCTATTTCTCCCATTGTAGTCTATGGAGAGATGGGTGCAATGCAATCTCAGCACTCAGCGCCGTGCGGCATGGAGTATGAATAAAAAAATCATTTTTATTAAGTGTAAAATATTATCAGATAAAGTGCTGAAACCTTCTTTAAAAATAAATCAGTTAAATCCCGAACAACGCGTTTGTCGCCGAGACCGGCGCTACATAAGGAATTGCCATAGAGAGACTTGCCGGGAAATACAGTAATTTAAATTGTTTAAGCGCTTCTCATTGGTCGGCAGAAGCCAGCCAATCAGAATAGGAGCGACAAAGACCCATTATAACCTATGGAGAAGTTTTTTCGTTATCCAAGGATCAATAGTATGGGTGCAACGAAAATAAAGAAATAAACATGATTTTATTGATGTAATATTTTTTTTCTTTACCCCCATATTATTATTCATTTTATTACAAAACGGGACAACTTCTTTTAGTCTTATAATTTGATTTCGGCCATGAAACAGTTTTATTTCAGATTGCATTAGAAAACCCATGGGAAGCTCACTCGCTCTCCCATTGGTCCAAATAACCGCGCCTCTTTTAACTTAGCCAATCACAAACAGAGCTCGCTCTGCATTTCTTTTCCCATAGAACTCTATGAGAAAGTAGCTCACGCTCTGATTGGCTAAGCTGGACGAGCCCCCGCCACTTCAACCAATCAGCTCGTTTTCTGCCTTTTTACTGTATTTTGAACTGTCCCGTCTTTGAATATGATTGGTCAATTTTTCTCCATAGGGTTTTAATGGGTCCCTGTCGCTCCTATCTGATTGGCAATTCTCCTCCTAAGGATATAATGGGCCACTGTCGCTACTATACTGATTGGCTGGTTTATGCCGACCAATCAGAAGAGCTTAAACAATTTGAATTACTGTATTTCCGGCGATTCTCTCTATTGCAATTCCCTATGTAGCGCCGGTTCGGCGACAAACGCGTTTTTTCGGGATTTAAACTGATTTTATTTTTAAAAGAAGGTTTCAGCTCTTTATCTGATAATGTTTTACACTTAATAAAAATGATTTTTTTATTAATACTTCATGCCGCACGCTGCTGAGCGCCGAGATTTTTTTAAGTGCGCCGATCTCTCCATAGACTACAATGGGAGAAGTAGCTCGCGCTCTGATTGGCTGGGATAGCCAAGCCCCCGCTGCTCAGCCAATCAGTTTTTTGTCTTTTTTACTGTATTTTGAACTGTCCCGCCTTTGATTTTGATTGGTCAAAACTTTTCCATAGGATATAATGGGTTTTGGGCGCTCCTATTCTGATTGGTTTAATACTCCCTTCATAGGTTAGAAATGGGCCACTGCCGCTCCTATTCTGATTGGTCAATAGTTCTCCATAGGTTTAATGGGACACTGTCTCTCCTATTCTGATTGGCTGGTTTATGCCGACCCAAAGAAAAAGCTTAAACAATTTGAATTTTCTGTATTTCCCGGCAATTCTCTATAACCCAATTCCTTATGTTGCGCCGGTCTCGGCGACAAATGCGTTGTTCGGGATTTTATTAATGTATGTTTATAGAAGGTTTCAGCTATTTTTTCAGAGAATATTTTACCATTAATAAAAATGATTTTTTTACTCATACTCTATGCCACACGGCGCTGAGAGCCGAGATTGCATGGCGCCGATCTCTCCATAGACTACAATGGGACAAGTAGCTCGCGCTCTGATTGGCTGGGATAGCCAAGCCCCGCTAGCTCAACCAATCAGCTCTATTCTGCATTTTTAAATGTATTTTGAACTGTCCTGCCCTTTTATTCTGATTGGTCAATGTTCTCCATAGGTTTTAATGGGTCTCTGTCGCTCCTATTCTGATTGGCCGAGCTAGCCAAGCCCCGCTAGCCCCAGCCAAACAGCTCTATTCTGCATTTTTACTGTATTTTGAACTTTCCCCCCTTTGATTCTGATTGGTCAATAGTTCTCCATAGGTTTTAATGGTTCACTGTCGCTCCTATTCTGATTGGCCGGTTTATGCCGACCAATGAGAATAGCTTTCAGAATTTTAATTACTGTATTTTTCCCGGCAATTTCCAAATCCCAATTCTTGAATTAGGATATTGGAAAGTGATTTTGTTTTATGGGATTTTTTATTTTTTTTGGTTTCAGCTCTTTTTCTGAGAATGTTGAACGCCTTTATAAAGGCGATTTTTGATTCACACTCCGCACCGACATGTGGAATGATTTCTCGCTGTTTTCCAGCCTGTCTCGCATCGGAACAGATTTTCGGTGCAGTCCCGCACTGCGCCCATGTCCCCGCACTGCGCCCATGTCCCCGCACTGTGCCCCACACACTGGTGAGGCGCAGGGAACTTTTGCCCGCATGTATGAGTGCACCTCCTCAGACGGCGAATCTTTGGCGCAGCCCTGCACTGCGCCTCAGTCCCGCACTGCGCCCCCCACACTGGCGAGCCGCGGCGGACTTTTGCCCGCATGTATGACCGTACTACCTCCGGCGGCGAATCATAGGCGCAGCCCCGCACTGCGCCTAAGCTCCGCACTGCGCCTCAAACACTGGCGAGGCGCGGCGGACTTTACATGGGATGTATGAGCGTGCCCCAGTGCCGACATAAATCAGGTGCAGATTTCACCGGAAAAGGTGCGCCCCGAGGGGGCGAGCTTCATACATGTCGCCAAAATGTTTTACATTCAAACTAGTATTTGTAAATCACTCGGGTATCTGATATCAGGTAAAATGATTGACACTAATGTATTCTAGATCCATTTTAGAGACAATTAAGACCAATTGGATTTGTATTTTTTTTCCATATGGATGACATACAGAGAGAAACTACAATGAGTGGTGAGCCTGTCTTAACCATGTATCAAATAGACAGCTAGGTAGGCTTTTCTTCTTCTACGCAATATCCCCTTGTGATGTGCTACATTTACTTGAAATCCAGTCATTTTCTAATCCCTTTGAAGACTAATAAATTTAAGAATTTGAGCTCCTAATTTTTAGAACTTTCTAAGTATATTTTTTTTTTATAATTTTCATACAGCTGTATGTATTTTTGTTCTCTGGAATCACAGATAGTTATAAAATGAATATTATAGAACCAATCATATATGTAAAAGAAACCTTTCTGTAAAAGAACATTTTTCTCTGGGTAAAGATCAAGGTAATGGCATGTCTCAGAGAGAGATAAATCGTTCTAATCATGTATAATTCACATTTTTTTCCTAGTACTTCGATTTTGAATGTATTTATTGATGAATTTTCATCTA
The DNA here is from genome assembly GCA_025379985.1 of Phyllomedusa bahiana. NCBI lineage: Eukaryota > Metazoa > Chordata > Amphibia > Anura > Hylidae > Phyllomedusa > Phyllomedusa bahiana. Next base: position 28,515 of record JAODAL010026758.1, on the reverse strand, counting down.
TGCTCCACGAAGCTGTGAGCAATCTCATATATTCTAGTTCTTTTTACAAGCCAGAGGAATGAGTCAATAGAACCAGGGCCGTCTTAACAGCACTATGGGCCCCTGGGCAAAAGGGGGTTTATCCCCCCCCCCCCAAAAAAAAAAAAAACACACTCAAAAAAAACAAATATAAACTTTTACCGCCCCGGTCACATTACTGACAGAGTTTTTGCAAATGATGGAATATAATAGCAAAATAACCCCTGACACCGGGGGATCACGGGATTTTCATTGGGGTCGTTCTCTGAATCTTTTTCTTTTTCCCTTTTTCCCTCCCCCTTCCCCGTCTAGACCGACATACGCCTTGCCCCCGGCCCCCACCCCCTGAAGAATGAACGCAAAAAATCTTGAATCCTACTTTATCACCCTTTCGCTGCTGTTCCTACCTTTGTTATGGGCCCCAAAATTTAGAAATAGGTATACATTTTCCCAACTTTTGAAAAAAAAAACAGGAGATTTTAGAGGCGGGCGCGTGGGGAAAAAATTTGAATGGGCACCCCCCCTTTTTTTCAGTATGCCACCCCCCCCTTCAAAAACCCACACCCACCCCAAACCTAACTGCATAACGGCTTTTTGGGAAAAAGCCAGGTAGATGCCCCTTTTAAACCAGTTTGTAACCCCCCAAATTTAACAGGTGGCCCCTTAAAGGCAGGGAATGCCCCCTTTTTCAATTAAAGCCCCTATTGTACCGGGAGGTGCCCCCCCCTTTTTTAGCCAGGTAGGTGCCCCCCCTGTTTGCCAGCTATGCCCCCCTCGTTGCCCGTAGTCCCCCTCTGTTTCCACTGTGCCCCCCTTGTTGCCCCGCTGTGCCCCCTCTGTTGCCAGGTGTGCCCCAAATTTTTTTTTTTGCCCCAGGAGTGTCCCCTCTGTTCCAGGTAGTTGCCCCCTCTGTTTTCAGGGAATGTCCCCCTCTGTTGCCTAGATGTCCCCTTGTTGCCCCGGTATGCCCCCCCTTGTTTCCAGGTAGTGCCCCCCTCTGTTGCAGGTAGTGCCCCCCCTGTTTTCCAGGTAGATCCCCCTCTGTTGCCAGGTAGGCCCCCTTGTTGCCAGGGAGTGCCCCCCCCTGTTGCCAGGTAGATGCCCCCTCTGTTGCAAGGGAGTCCCCCCCTGTTGCCGGTAGACCCCCCCCTGTTGCCAGGTAGGTCCCCCCCCTTTTTAGCCAGGTAGTGCCCCCATTATTGCCCGGTGTTTCCCCCCCTTTTGCCGGGATCCCCCTTGTTGCCAGGTAGTGCCCCATTGTTGGGAAAGGGAGTTGCCCCCCCTGTTGAGTTAGATGTCCCCGTTGCCAGTTAGTGTCCCCCCTGTTGCCAGGGAGTGCCCCCATTGTTTGCCAGGTAGTGCCCCCCCTGTTGCCAGTAGGCCCCATTGTTGCCCGTAGTCCCCCCTGTTGCCAGGTAGGGTGCCCCCCCCTGTTGCCCTGTCCCCCCATGTGTTGGCCCGGTAATTTGGCCCCTCTGTTCCAGTAAACCCCCGTTTCCAGGGAGGATGCCCCCTTTTTGCCAGGGGAGTGCCCCCTTGTTTTTCCGGTAGGGAGTTTCCCGAGGGTAGTTTAAAAAAAAAAATAAATAAAAATTTACTTACCCGATTTTTTTCCTTTCTCCATCCGCCGGAGCCGGTGGCCCTGGCAGCAGAGTGCAGGGCCGCGGACGGCCGCGCGATGACCCTCACACACGCGCGCCTTCCCCGCGGCCTCCTGGGAGTGAACGACGGGTCTAGATCCCCGATGTTCAGCCCTGGCCGTGCTTGCACCCCGCGGACAGGGACGGCCCTGATGGTGCATGGTGGGTCTGTGACCCCGGCCCTGCGCCGGGTGATGAGGGGGCCACAGACCCGGGGCCCTACTGGGGCCCCCCCCAAGGGGGAAACCCCAGCCTCTCCCGGCGACGCTCAGAGCCCGGGGCTGCGGCCCGAATCCCCGGGCCCCCCGGGCAGGCTGGCTGTCGCCCCCACTGGGGAGGGTAGGCGGGGCCCGCCCGGGGGGCCCCCAGAGATCTGGGGGCCCCCGGGGAGTGGCCTACCTGGCCCCCAATGGAAGAGACGGCCCTGAATTTTTACTGCTGGGTTTCCTTTTTTGGTGTGTGAGCTGTATAGTTTTAAGTACAGCAGCTTAGTGACATAAACATTAATTAAATATGTTCACAAATGAAACCAATATTGGGCACAGTAGGAATGAATGATTTTGAAATTAGAAAAAAAATGTTGAAGACATTTGCTTGGATTGGCTTTAAAATATTTCAGAAGACCCTGTGTGTATGTATTTGACATATTGTGCATATTTATTATCTAAGCCAAATTTGTGGCATCCACAATGTCCAGAGTTATACTGTTTTTTTTACAACAGGTACATTTTAGTGGGGTAGGACTCTTGTAAATGTTCATGTTCCTGTACTAATCTGCTTCAGAAACATGTGAGCGAGACCCTTTGGAGGAACCAAAACATTTTTGTCGGCATGTATGAAATTTGGCGTTCAAATGCCAAATTTCATGCGCATAATATTAGTCAAGAATGCGCCTGATTTATGACCCTGCTCTACAGCGGGTCATAAATCAGACGCATTCTAGCGCTAGTACAACACTTCTGGCTCAGGTATACCACTTTGAAAGTGGTATACATGTTCCAGCAGTAATGAGCCTTGAAATGCTGTAGTGAAACTATAAATCTATAGCTTTGTATGGTTCTAGTGAGCCCCGCCTCCCGCGAACGGGGCTGCGCTGGATATCGGGCTGAAAAGATGCCAGATACCTGGCGCAGCCCCATTCATACATGTCGCCCTTTGTTCTTTTGACAGCTCAACTGTTCTCTTAAATGTGGAATGCTGAAGAGGCATGCTGCCTGCACCTCACAGTTCATAAAAAGCAATGACCTAAATTGTCATAATATCGGAACTTTAGGGTAGCTCTAAAATATCTGGCAGGCTAAGTTGAACATGGCTTGGTTTACACTTTGTGACTCTTCTGCACTTTCCTAACATCAATAAAATGCTTTTTTTTATAAATTTATGGACACTATTTTTTTTTCTTAAGGATGTTTAGTAAGAATTACTCTCCTATGAACAAACTTTATTGACTAATTTGGCATCACTGAGTGAAGAAAAAACATACACAAGGTCACACAGTTAAATGATTGCATAATAGACTAAACCCAGTACGAGGCAAGATAAGCCACAGGGCTACTTGGGAGAAATTTAACAGGTGCAGTATCTCACACACCCATCCACTAGGAGGGTAACTGAATAGTAGAAAACTGCACATTGGATAAGTATCAGTTCACACCATTCAAAAAGGCCACAATATCATACTAGGGGGGACTGCACTAATGCAAAAATACTGATAAGACAACCACTCACACGCCTTCTATGCATGAGGGGTGTGGTTGCTAGTATTATAATTGCATATACAGGGGAAACCAGAAGTTTACATACAATAGTTTAACCCCGTCACGACCTTGGGCGTATGCATACGTTCAGGTCGTTTGGGGGATCACGCACCTGGACGTATGCATACGTCCTAAGGATCGCGCGAACTCTAAAGCAGAGTTCGCGCGATTGGCGCGGGGTGTCAGCTGTATATTACAGCTGACATCCCGCTGCGTCAGCCCCGACCCGCGATCACTCCGGCATCGTGACTGACAGTTGCCATAGGAACCAGGGCGCAGCAACAAGCTGTGCATTGATTCCTATTGAATGAGAGATCTAACGATCTCTCATTCAGACCCCCTATGCGGAAAAGTAAAAAAAAAGGTGAAAAAGTAAAAAAAAAGTGAAAAACATGTAAAACATAAACACGAAAAATAAAATAAAAACACGTACACTGCCCTTTTCCCCTTTACAAACGGCAATCGCCCCAAAAAAGATCAAAAATAAATAAAGTACCCATATTTGGCATTGCCGCGTGCATAACGACCTGCCCTATAAATCTGTCACCCGTACGGTGAACGCCGTTAAAAAAAAGCAAAAAAAACAATCACAGAATTAAGATTTTTGTACATCCCGCAGCACATAAAATGGAATAAAAGTGATCAAAAACCCCTATAAATGCCAACGTTGTACCAATTAAAACGTCAGTTCATCCCGCAAAAAAAAGTCCTAACACAGCTCTGTATATGGAAAAATAAAAAAGTTATGGCTCTCAGAAGATAGCCATGCATAAATATTCTTTTACACACTAAAAACGCATTTTTTTTTTTTTTTTTTTTAAGTGCTTTAACATAAAAAAACTATATAAATTGGGTATCGCCGTAATCGTATCGACCCACAGAGTAAAGCTAACTGATTACGGATACTGCACAGTGAGCGCTGTTAAAAATAAAAATAAAAAACACTACTAGGATTGCAGTATTTTCTTCACTCTGCCTTCCGGATTTAAAACTGATCAAAAAGTCTTGTCCCCCCAAAGATGATACCAATAAAAACGTCAACTCATCCCGCAAAAAACAAGCCTATATACAGCTCCATACACAGAAAAATAAAAAAGTTATGGCTCTCAGACTATGGTGATGCAAAAATGTGTTTTCCTGTTTGGATAAAAGTGTTTTTATTGTATAAAAGCAGTAAAAAATAAAAAAAATACAAATTTGGTATTGTTGTAATCGAATAGACCTGCTGAGTAAAGCTAGCATGTCATATCTAACGCAGAGTGACCTCTATAAAAAATAAAAATAAAAAACACTACCAGGATTGCTGTATTTTGTTCAAAACGCCTCACAAAAACCTTAATAAAAAGTGAAGAAAGTGTTGTATGCACCCGATAATGGTACCAATAAAAGCATCAATTCCCCCCGCAAAAAACAAGGCCCTTCACAGCTCTGCACACAGCAAAATAAAAAAGTTATGACTGTCAGAATAGGACAACATAAAAACGCAATTTTTTATAGACCTATTTCTATTGTGTAAAAGTAATAAAACAAAAAAAACTATATAACATTTATACCATTGCAATTGTACCGATCCCCATAGTAAAGTTATCACATCATTTACAGTGCACGGCGAACGCTGTAAAATTAAAGCTCAAAAAACAATGGTGGACCTACGTTTCCCCCCCCCCATTTTCATGGCCCAATGCTAAAAAACGATGGAACACCTGTGCACCCAAAATGCACAATAGACCCCTATATGAGATCCATGAGGGGTGTTGAATCTAAAATGGAGCGACTTCTGGAAGGTTTCACCTGTTCTGGTACTTTGGGGGCTTTGCAAATACGACATGGCCCCACCAAAATCTGCGTTCCAAAAGCCAAATAGCGCTCCCTCCCTTGTACGCCCTGCCATGCACCCAAACAGCAGTATACACCCACATGTAGAGTATTGCCGAACTTGGAAGAAAATACTTAACAAAGTTTTGGGGTTCTTTTTTTCAGGATTCCTTGTAAATATGAAACATTGTAAGCTAAAATTGCAGATTATTGGAAAAATGTTTTTTAAATTTTCACAGCCTAATGCTAAAAAGAAATTTGTGAATCACCTGTGGCGTCGATATACTCACTACACACCTATATATATACTTTAAGGGGCTTAGTTTCCAATATGGGGTCTTTTTAGGGGTGTTTATTAAGTTTTAGCACCTTAGGGCCTCTTCAAACCTGAAATGGCGCCTAAATAAAATTGCATTAAAAAATGAGACCCCAGAGTCCAGTAGGTGCTCCTCCTATTCTGGGGCTTATGGTTGAGCCAAATAATGCATTAGGGCCACATATGGAATATTTCTAAAAACGGCAGACCTGGGGGAAATGATATTACATTGCATTACCTAGTCACATTTACCGTATTCCAGTGAGTAATGGATAAATATTGAAAATCTGCAAAAATAGTGAAATTTTGAAATTTCACCTACACTTTGCTTTAATTTCTGTGAAATACCTAAAGGGTTAACAAACTTCCTAAACACTGTTGTAAATACTTTAAGGGGTCTAGTTTCTTAGAAGGTGTCATTTATGGAGTATCTAACATACAGGCCCCTCAAAGCCACATAAGAACTGGACTGGTCCCTAAAAAAATGTATATTGCAAATTTTCTTGAAAATGTGAGAAATTACTACTAAATTTCTAAGCCCTCTAATGTCATAAAAAGAAAAAAGGACATTTAAAAAATGATGCCAACCTATAGTGGACATATGGTAGATGCTAGTTATAAACTATTTTGTGGTGAATAATTATCTGTCTTATACGCAGAAATTTTGGAACTTTCAAAATCACAGATTTTTCAAATTTTTCATGAAATTTTGATATTTTTCACAAAAAAACAAGGCTTGTATGGAGAAAATGTTCTTACTAACTTAAAGCACAATGTGTCACGAGAAAACAATCTCAGAATCACATGGATAGGTAAAAGTGTCAAAAAGTTATTCTCACATAAAGTGACACATGCCAGATTTCAAAAATAGGGCTGTGTCAGGAAGGCCAAAACTGGCTGGGTCCTTAAGGGGTTAAAGACACATATGCATGTTTTCTTACTATTGGACATGAAATCAGAATAAACCTTACCCGTTTTAGGTCAATTAGGATTACCAAAATTATTTATATTTGCCAAATGCCAGAATAATGAGAGAGAATTTTTAAGGCATGTTTATTATTTTCTGCAAAGTCAAAAGTTTACATACACTAGGATTACTATGCCTTTAAACAATTTGGGGCAGCCCATATGATGATGTCATGTCTTTGAAAGCTTCTGATTATTCTGTTTATTGGCAACATCTGAGTTAGAGACACACCTGTGGATGTATTTTAGTGCCCACCAGAACACACTGCTTCTGTGTGTAACATCATGGGAAAGTCTAAAGAAATCAGTCAAGATATCAGGAAGAGAATTGTGGACTTGCACAAGTCTGGATCATCCTTGGGTGCAATTTCCAGATACTTGAAAGTACCTTGTTTATCTGTACAAACAATAATATGCAAGTACAAACAAGATGAGAATGTCCAGCTATCATACCACTCAGGAAGGACATGGGTACTGTGTCTCAAAGATGAACGTGCTTTGGTCAAATATGTGCATATCAACCCAAGAACAAAAAACAAAAGACCTTGTGAAGATGCTGGCGGAAGCTGGTAAGATTGTGTCATTATTCATAGTGAAACGAGTTATGTATCAACATGGGCTGAAAGGCCACTCTGTCAGGAGGAAGCCATTACTCTAAAAGAAACATATAAAAACCAGATTAATGTTTGAAAATGCACACAGGAGCAAATACCTACATTTTTGGTGACGTCCTGTGGTCTGCCGAAACTAAAATGTAACTGTTTGGCCATAATGACCATCATTACGTTTGGAGGAAAAAGGGAGAAGCTTAAAAGCCTAAGAACACCATCCTAACTGTGAAACACGATGGTGGCAGCATCATGTTGAGGGTTTGTTTTGCTGTAGGAGGCACTAGTGCACTTCACAAAATAGATGGTATCATGAGGAAAGAAGATTATGTGGCAATACTGAAGCAACATCAGCCAGGAAGTTAAAGCTTTGGCGGAAATGGGTGTTCCAAATGGACAATGACCCGAAACATACTGCCAAACTGGTTACAAAGTGGCTTAAGGATAACCAAGTCAATGTTTTGGAGTATTTGTCATTCACAAAGCCCTGATCTCAACCATATTGAAAATGTATGGGCAAAGCTGAAAAGGCAGGTGCGAGCAAGGCGACCTACAAATATGGCTCAGTTACACCAGTGCTGTCAGGAGCAATAGGCCAAAATTCCTACCAACTATTGTGAGAAGTTTGTGAAAGCCATGGGTAAGGGTCACGTGACCCGAAACGCGTCAGAAGTTCATCTCCATTCAGTCTAAACCATTAGAGGTGAAGAGTCTCTCGTTTATATGCTGATGTCTCGATTTTAAGAAGATATAAATAAATATGTGATAATTTCTTAACCAAGCCCGGTCTGCGCCTACATATATTTTCCCACAATTTATGCACTGCCTTCTGCTGGAGCCGGTTCGTTTCTTTGTATGCTGTTTGGATTGGATTAAGGGGTGGCACCCTGAGCCGAAAGCTCGCAAAAGAAATCACAGGTGAGCTGCTTTTTGCCTTTACAAGCTTGTGAAAAGGTATCCAAAACGTTTGACCCAAGTCAGACAGTTTAAGGGCAATGCTACGAAATACTAATGAAATGTATGTAAACTTTTGACTCTGCAGAAAGTAATAAAAGTGCCTTAAAAAATTCCCTCTTTCTCATTATTCTGTCATTTAGCAAATATAAATAATGTTGGTAATTCTAACTGACCTAAAATGGGGAAGTTTTATTCTGATTTCATGTCAGATAGTGAGAAAAACATGCATATGTGTCTTTTTATATAGTGTATATAAACTTCTGGTTTCATATAGATAAGACAATACAAAGGGTGCCATTTATACAAATACATGGGGTATACCATACTGGCTTACAACTTATGACACCTCTATTATTCGATTAGGCAGGCTGCCAAGTACATTTCAGGTGTCCAACACAAAAAAACTGACACTCTCTGCTCCCCAGGGCAAAAATTACAAACTGGAAAAATATCAAATGTGAGGTACTAGTTGATAGAGTGGCCACTATATTCACAAGCTCTCCCCTTGTATGATAGTGTGGCTTTTTCCATACTGGTGTGAACTGGTACTTATCCAATGTTCAGTTCTTTAATATTCTCCTAGTGGATAGGTGTGTGAGCTACTGCATATTAGTTATCTGCACCTGATATATTTCTCCCAAGTAACACTGGGGCTTATATTGCCTCCTACACGGTTCAGTATATTATCCAGCCACTAAGCTGTAAGTATGGCATCAATGAGTGGAATGAACATGACTTACTATTGCTGGAACCATTTGTATTGATCGTTTTTCCATCTTTTAAACTTTTTGGACCACAGGTATGAAAACTTTCTAGGTCTAAAACTCACGTTGCTGCCCATAGCAACCAATCCGAGTGCCCCTTTCATTTCATATAGTGCTCTAGTAAAATGAGAGCCGCGCTTTGATTGGTTGCTATGGGCAACAAAGTAAATTTTAGACCTACATGTGGCCCTAGGTGTCTAGCAATATTATCTGTAGTTTATTACATCTAAAACACTGTAATCTTGTCTTTTCATTAGTAAAGTATTCTCCTATTGCGGGGTGGTTTAGTTTGATATACCATATAATGACCTACAAAGTTCAAACTGCTTTATAGAAAACACTGTGCATTTTCTTATCTTTTTTTTGCTATGTGTTTATTGATGTATTTTATGCTCTCCAATTGAGTGTACATAACGGTATCTCCTCTATAAACAATATGCCCTTAACTATTCCCTACAAGCTGCAAATCTTACAGGCTTTCGAGACTCTGCACTTCTAAAATTAGAAGTTGATGGTCCATTTGCTGGAGATTTGATTGATCAACAAGTTGATGAATATATCCTTATTCAAATTGTGCAACTTGAAGACCCCTCTTCAAGAAGACGTAGACCTACACAGGTTGGTAGCTAGATTAAGAAACTATATCTATCTATCTATCTATCTATCTATCTATCTATCTATCTATCTATCTATCTATCTATCTATACTGTATATATACAGTACAGTGTATAGTGGGATGCAAGTAGCATGTGTTTGTGAAGTGTAAAAAAAGGATACATGCTTTTCTAAATTTTTGCTAATTAAAAAACTGAAAAATATGACAAGCATATGTATTCAGCCTCATGTACTTTGATACCCCTAAAGAAAATCCAGTGTGATTGATTGCTTTTAGGAGTCAGCTAATTAGTAAATAGAGTACCTCTGTATGTAATTTATTCTCAGTACAACTACAACTGTTTTGCGAAGAAATCAGAGGTTTGTTAGAGAATATTTGTGAATAAACAGCATCATGAAAACCAAAGAACACATGAGACAGCTCATTGATAAAGTTGTGGCAAAGTGTATTGCAATAATTTTATAAAACTCGCCCAAGTTTTGAACATTTCATGGAGCACTGTTCATCCATCATGGAAGGAGTATGGCACAACTGCTAAACTACCAAAACATGGCTGTCCACCTAAACTGACAGCGCAGAAAAGAAGAGCACTAATTAGAGCAGCAACCTTAGGGTCACTATGGAGGAGCTACAGAGATCCACAGCTCAGGTGGGAGAATCTGTCGATAGGACAACTATGTCATATACACCTCCACAAATCTGGCCTTTATTGAAGAGTGGCAAAAAGAATGCCCTTTTTGAAAGCAAGCCATAAGAAGTCCCATTAGCAGCTTGCAAAAAGCTATGAAGAGGACACACATGTGGAAGAAGGTGCTCTGGTCAGATCAGGCAAAAATTGAACTTTTTGTCCCAAATGTCAAACACTCTGTGTTGAGGAAAGTCAACACTGCACATCACCTTGAACACACCATCCACACCATGAAGCATGATGGTGGCAGCATCATGCTGGGGGGGGGGGGGAGGCTTTGTTCAGCAGGGACTGGGAATCTACTCAGAGTTGATGCAAAGATGGATGAAGCTAATTACAGGGCAATCCTGGAGGAAATCCTGTTACAGGCTGCAAAAGACTTGAGACTGGGGCAGAGGTTCACCTTCCAGCAGGACAACAACCCTAAACATACAGCGAAAGCTACAATGGAATGGTTTAAATCAAAACATATTCATGTGTTAAAATGGCCGAGTCAAAGTCCAGACTTAAAGGGGTTTTGCCACGATGTAATGTTGATGTGGGATCCTCCACAATGGGTATTTAATATATATATTTAAATATATGTAATTACAAAAAGTGAAGCCTGTGAGAGCTACAGCATTGCTCAGTCCCCCTTAGTTTCCTGAAAGTTTACATTAGACACGACCAGGACACTGACAGGAGCTGATCTGTCTGCGCTTGCGTGTTTGCACTTCTTATCTGATGACAGGGAACATGAAGGAGCTTGCAAGGGGCTGGGGAGAAAGTGCAGTGTATGAGGCTGTCTGCTCTATAGAGAATCCACTAGTTGTAATGTTATTATTTGAGTAAACTTTATAGACGCTCCCTGCTTCCTCGCTCTCTGCTCACCCCCTCCCTCTCACCCCTGCAGCTGTTCATGACTCAGCATGCTTTGTTTATATTTTCTCATAAGCAGATAAGAGGTAAGGAACTCACTTTGTGGCAAAACCCCTTTAAGCCCCATTGATAATCTGTGGCATGACTTGAAAACTGCTGAGCTAGAGCTATTTTGCAAACAAGAATAGGCAAAAATTCCCGCCTCTACATGTGCAAAGCTGGTAGAGACTCCCCCAACAGACTTGCAGCTGTCATTGCAGCTAAACGTGTTCATGCAAATTATTTCTTCAGCTTCAGGGGGGGGGCTGAATATATATGCACGCCATCTGCCTCCGATTGTTAAGGCCCCAAGTCGATACCCTTCGCTAAGCTATCGGCTTGGCATCCTGGCAATCGGCGATGGTGAGGGTGCCAGGGACTAGCTGTAAGTGCATATTCTGGATGCACATACAGTTGAAGGCTTCTGCTGAGTTGAGAGTGAAGGCTCCCCGCTCCGCAGAGTACTCCGGTGAGCCGCCATCAGGAAGCATAAGAATGTCATCATGCTGCCTGCACAGCCATATGACATTATGCCACCTGTGCAGGAAGACTGGGAGCAGCGACAGCTTCAGGGAGTGGGGGAAAGGTGAGTACTGTTAGTTTTTTATTTTCAATTAGCCCATTAGACCTCTCTTCTTTCTGGGGGACCTATAACCTGCCTATATACCTCCTGGAGGACCTATAACCTGTCTATATACCTACTGGGGGATATATAACCTGCCTATATACCCACTGGGAGACCATAACCTGTCTATATACCTACTGGGGGACATATAACCTGCCTATATACCCACTGGGGGACCTATAACCTGTCTATATACCCACTGGGGGACATATACCCTGCTATATACCCACTGGAGGACCTATAACCTTCCTATATACCCACTGGAGGACCTATAACCTTCCTATATACCCACTGAAAGACCTATAACCTGCCTATATACCTACTGGGGGATCTATAACCTCCCTATATATCCACTGGGGGACCTATAACCTATATACCTACTGGGGGGCATATAACTTACTGGGGGACCCCATTACCTATAGTGGCGGACATATAACATACTAGGGGACCGTATTACGTATGCTGGGGAGATATAACTTACTGCATTGTGAAGTCGTTAACAGTCATTAAGCTGGTTGTTAAGGCCTCAAGTCAATTTATAAGAGTTTAATAATTGACCGTAGGTTCTAATGCACGCCATACTTTCTAAATTTTTGCTGATGAAAAAACTGAAAGTATATTATTTACTCAACACTTCACAAACTTGCTACTTTGTGTTGCTCCAACACATAGGATATATGAAAAAAAAAATCAGTTTGTGGATGTAATGTTTAAAAACGAGGAATAGTTCAAGGAGTGTGACTACTTTTGCTACCCCACCCTGTAAAAACACACACACACACACACACACACACACACACACACACACACACACACACACCACACACACACACACACCACACACACACACACACACACACATACATACAATATACAATATATACAAAATGTAACACTGTATATATATATATATATAATACAATATATATATATTATATATAGATATAAAATATTACATATTTAAACACAAGACTGAAATATGCATACTAATTATATACATATATGTTATATAGATCTTATATATATATGTTATATATATATATTATATATTATATATAAATATATATATATATATACATTATAAAATATAAATATTATATATATATACTTATATATTATATATAAATTTATAATATATATATATATATATATATTAGTATATACACATACATACAATATATACAGTGTTACATTTTGTCCCCATATGGTTGTACAAAGATGTCTCCATGTGTCTCCATGTGCCATCTCACAGGCATTTGTGGCTCAGTTTTAAAAGTTACATAGTATTAGGTATAATATTGTTCATACAGGCTGTTAAAGGGGTTGTTCAACTCCCCCTTTTAAAGGGGTTTTCTCATTATTAGTTTTCAATATGTCAGGAAAGGCAAATGAAGACTTTTACTAAATATATTGCTGTTTTAATATTGCCCTGGTCAGGGGATAAGAGAGATTTTATCTGCTGTGAGTGCAAACAAGTATCTCTAGGTTACTGTCCATATCTCTCTTCCTGATAAGACAGAAAAACAGGAAGTGTTATCACCATGGTCAGACTGAACAGAGTCGTTATCTCTAACAAGATTAGATTGTTTACCTTTGAAATGCACTTGTAGCTCTCTAGCTTTATTTTCTCTACCGATTAAATCTCCTGCACTTTTGCCACTGTATGGACATAGATAACGCATCTAAGAGTTAGTGGTAGGACAACATTTAATGTACCATTATTCTATAAAGGTCACAGAATACAACGTTATAATATACCTTGTGTAAACTAATAGATGTGGCTTGGCATAAAAGATCTAACATTTTATAGGTAATACACAACTGGACCTTGGCTGTGCAATCAAGACAGAAGGAACATATTGTAAAACAAAGAACATTTGAGATATTAAACAGGTGGGTTTCATGAGTTTTACTATTCTGAGATGTTATTTTTATTTGAAATGTCATAAGAAAAAATGTATTGTTTATAGCATTAAGAAAAACTATGTTTATGGTTTACAATATCCTTCAAGAGGTATGTTTTCTAGGATGCTATGCAGCAACTTTTTATGTGTATTTGACGTATCTGCATGGGCAGCTGTAAACTGTTTCAATGCCACAAGCACTTAACTGTTCCCTCAGAGATAACTAAGTGATTTATGAGTCATCTGCAGTCAGAGTTTTCAGTGAGTCACAATAATGAATCGAAGAGGTATAATAAAGATACAGATTTTTCAGGTAGTTACAGGCAAAATGTTTCTATGGGTCTATGCACACAACATGCCTTGCCAGTCAGAAATCAACATGGCTTTGGATTTTAAAAACCATCAAAATTGACTGTGAAACCAACCCCAAGGACCTCAATTTAAAATCGGATTTTCTGAGGTTGCATTAAAAAAAAAAAAAAAACTTTTGCACATGCTCGATCTTCCGCCATATTTCACTTGAAAAATGGCGGAAAATTTACTTTTGAAGTCAAAGAGATGACATGAAAACGACCAGAACGTATTGTGCGTATTATTTGCCACGGATCCATGTCCAAAATCTCAATAGTGCTCTATAATGCAAAAGCTATTGAAAAACTGTATCAAAATCTGATGGAAATACGCACCAAAAAATGAAAACTGAGTTAAAAATCTTCAGATTCTTGTGTAAAGTACTGTTAAAATAATCGTCGGACAAAACGGTTTTAGGATTCAGAATCTGATGAGTATTTTTCCTCCTGTCGTGTTGACGTACCCAAAGTAATTTTTCAACCAGTTTCAAGCTGCTACATTTTAGAGATTTTTACTACAACTAGGGTGCAGAGGTGGAAGTTGCATGGAGGCCTTGTGCCCAAGGAAATCTCTAACACGTTTGATGCTAATGTTAATGTTTAATGTTAATGTCACATGTTAGGAATCTAGAACAAGACAACAGTTTTATAAGTGTTTAATATATAAAAAGTGAGAAAATCTTGTTCCAGATTGTAGCCCAGAAGCTTTAAGATACACAGCAGATTACAGCTGCAAAACCTAAACTCTACATGGCTTTACTAAACCAAACTTGAAACCGCAAAGTTACTTCCACATATTGGTCGATAAAAGTGCAATTTGGGGCCGACTCAAAGCAAAATAATCTGTAGATTTATTTATTTCTTGCTTTTTATTACTTTACCATTTCATTACTGCTAAAAGGAGTACTATATTGCTACTTAATGTTCTTGTATATTTTTTCCCAGTGACACAATTTCAATAAACATTCAAGCATTCCTTCAGGAGACCCAGCTTGTTCCACTGTCTGTATCTCATCAGTATCTTAGTGCAAGCATTGAAACCCAAGTAACAATTGCAGCCATTATTTTAGCAGGTGTTTATGCATTGATCATATTTGAGGTAAGACCCATTAATAGTCCATTTGGGCTTCTTATAACATATGAATCGTCCAATTTGTTTTGTATTTATATCTTGCAGCTTCTAGTCTTCAAAAGTGTTGGATATAACTATTTTTTCACGCAATATTACAAAAGTAATCTTTTAAGCTATTTTTATTTCTCCAATTTACCTTAGATATAAATACTCTCTTATAAAAGTATAGCTTTTCTATTGTATTTAAAAAATGTGAAATATGAATGATAGGTCTGACTAGGGCTGTATTTGCAGTTGATTTTGTCCGAGACATTTACAGAATGTTTCATGGAATCCTTGTGGTTAATACGAGGCTTATGGTGTTCTAAAATGCTTTTTTACAAAATTATTTTAGTGTGGAAGAAATGTTTTTATTAGTCTAGGGCCCATAGCAAACATTTGGATGTGGCCCCCCCATGGGCTCCCCCCTCTGCCCCCCGCACGAACATTAACGGGGACCTTAATAAGTCAGCAGTTTTAGATAAAACAAAACCTCACCATTATACCGAAAGATTCCCCTAAAACAAGACCCAAAATTACCAAACATTTCAATAACGGTAATAAAAGCCTGATTTTTCTCCAGAAAATGGGGAAAATTACCCCCCAAATAGTGACTGAATAATACCCCCATTTTTTAGAATAAGATCATATAAAAGACCCAAAATTCGCCCTTAGGGACCAGTGTGGGAGTTACCCGTTACACAGGCTCTGTAGACTGTATTTCCCCCCTACAGTCACCATAAAATGGTAGGTACCCGTGTAACGGGTCGTAGACTTATATTACCCCCCTAACAGTCCCATAAAGTGTAGGTTTCCTGTGCACGGGGCCCGTGACATTAAGTGATTACAATGATTACATTTGGATTCCCCGGTGTTGTTCTTGACAAGCCTTGACTTTCCTTTTGTTCTGCATCCGGGGCCAGACCACCATGACAACTTTCCTGGGGACCCCCCTCCCTTTTAGATTTAGAACAAATGTCACACTTTTAGCCCCCATCCTTGCCCCACTTTGTACAAAACTTCCCAAAGGAGAGGGTTATAGGCCCTAGTAACAGGCCCAGTCTCCCAGAGGGGGGGATTCACCACCTGGATTGGTTTCGTTTTGCCTTTACCCCCCATAATCAATTACCAAGCCCGTAACCCCCTTAGATGGTTGGTAGGTCCTGGTAGGGAATTTAGGGGTGTTTTATGGGTAGGCGAGGTAGGGAATGCCCAGGCTGCTACCCCTTTGGGCATAGTGAGTGGCTCCAAACCTGGCAGGTGCCGACTGTAGGTCACAACTGGTACCCTCTTTCAGCTGTAGTTACCCCGCCCCCCTCCCCTTTGGGACCCGGGGGAAACGTAAAAAAATCAAATTGGGCAGGTAGACAAAAGGGAAAGTTAGGGGAAGTAAATGTGCACCCCTTAATGTTCCCCACTCGTTGGGATACCGTCACATGACAGGAAGTTTTTACACAAAGTGTCCAGTGTATGCTGGGAAGAGTGGGAAGAGCTTTGGCTCCCTCAGCAGAGCACTGAGTGCTGAAGAGAGAAGACTGCAGCTGTCCTGGAGAGGCAAGTGTTTTCTGTGGGAGGTGGGGGGATCAGAGCAGGGGGGAAAATTGGGGGGGGGAGATTGAACATGGGGGGAGACCCTGAGGATGGGGGGATAAAGGGAGAGTAAAACAGGGGTATCAGAGCAGCGAGGTAATAAGGGCTAGGGGATTAGAGCAGGTGGGAGGGCATTAGGAATGGGGGATCAGAGCAGGGGGAGTAATAAGGGGGGGTGATTAAAGCAGGAAGGGGAGGGAATTACAGAAGGGGTCATAAGGGCAGGGAGATAATTAGAGCAGGAAGAGGAGGGACTTAGGGCAAGGGGGATCAGAGCGAGGGTAATTAGGGCAAGGGGGATCACAGCAGGGGGGCAATAAGGGCAGGTGGCTAACAAGTGCAAGGGGGTAAGAGCAGGGGGGAAGAATTAAAGCAGGAGGAAGAGGGAATTAGGGCAGGGGAAGGGGGAAATTCAGAGGGGGATCGGGGGGCGGGGAAAGGGGGAATTAGAGCAGAGGTGGGGTGTTTTGAGTTGGGAAAAGGGGTTAGAGAGGAGGAGTTCAGAATGAGGGAGGTGGGTAATAGAGGAGGAGATGGGGTTTTAGTGGGGGGTTAGGGTACGTTCTGTGACGGGTTTGGACGTGAAAATTTTTACATGAGTGATTCACATCGTTATCGGAAAATTGGCATAAGTGCAAATTCAAAAAGGTTTACAATGTGTGGTGCAAACCGCCTCAAGAATTTCTATCATTCTTTTCAGGTTGCAAATTTTTAGGGCTGAAAAGAAAATCAACGCTGAGAAAAATGAGCATGTGAACTACGATGCTGATTTTCCTTAGCAAACAGTTTTGGGCGGGGGTCTTTTCCCAAATGGGGGTCCCCCCCGTTTTTTCCCCTGGTACTCCAAATAAATTTTCGGGGGAAAACATGTATCGGCCGATTAAAAAACAAAAAACAGACGAGAGTTCGGTTTCGAATTCTTTCCATTTTCCCAAAGAAAATTCTGACAATAAAAGGGCTTTAAAACCATTTTTGTTAAAACTGTAATAAAACAAGCGCAGGGCGATAGGGGCGAGAAGGAAACGGGATTTATGTCCTATTTAGGAAGTTCTGAGTAGTTTTTCTTTGGGTCCACGTTGTTTTGGGTTTTTAAAAAGTCTCGGGGAATGCATCACCCAAAACTTATTTGATTTCCAGAAAAAACGAAATTTAAAGGGAAAGGGAGATGAAAACCCAAAATTTTCCACACCCGGGGGAAAAACTGAAAAACCAAGTTAAAAACCCTAAACTGCAGCCATTTTAAAAATGCTTCTTCATATTTGTGTTCTTTCCCCTAACAAAAAGGGTTTTCCCTTTTTTATTGAGTTGTTTTTTTAAAGGGAAAAAAATTTTTGGGGATTTCAAATTTAAATTGTTTTTCCAGTATTTTTTAAAAACCTTTTTTACTTCACAACCCCCCCAAAAAGCCCAATTTTTTTCTCCAATTTTCCTGTCAACTACACGGGGCGGGGGGGGTTGTCCTGTTTTTTTGGGAAAACTGTCAAAACTGGGGGGGGAGGGGTGTTGGGGATTTTTTTCAAAAAGCTCGTGAGGAAACCCCCCTAGGGGGGGTGTTTTTAAACAAAAAACCCTTCCAGTGACCTACCAAAACAGTGTGAGGTTTTTCCCCTTTGGGATCTGCCCCTTTAAATCAGGGGGTTTGACTTTTGGGTTTCCCAACTTATGGGGGTTTTGGGTTGGGAAAGGGGATGTCCCCCAATACCCCCTCATCCCCGCACATCAGGGGTTTCCCTTTTTGTGCTTTAAGGAATTTTTGGAGGGGGCCCCTCCCTGCAGCAATCCGGGTCAATAGTTTTTTGTAGGGGGGAAACGCAGCAGAAGCAAAAACGTAACAAAACCCAGTTTAAAACCCAGCAGTTTCATGCCCATTTGGCTGAAAACCACCCGCTTCCAGCCCCCAGTCCAATCGTCAGCCAGGAGGCCCAGGAAGTACCCACTCCTGAATTTTCCTTGAGTTCTTTGACAAATTCTTTTTTTTTACTAGGGGGGATAGTGATTTTCCCATTCATCCTGTGTTTTTGGGTTTATATAGGTGCGCTTCTTCACCTATCATCCCAAAAAACTCCTCCCTTTCTCACCCAAAGCCCATGTCAATGGCTAATGGGTTTCTGTGGGGTTAAACCCTTTGTATTGGGGCCTAATTCTTCATGACCCCTTTGAAACCCATCTCTATGTAATTAAAAAACCCCTTTTGTGTTTTATATTTAAATAAAATTTTAACCCCCAGTCCCATTCTTATTTTTGGGCATTTGGGGAAAAAGGGAAAAAGCAAAAGGCCGCAGCAATCTTCCCTTGCGCTTTGAATTTTTTTGGGGACCCCCCTTGGCCTCCAATTGCATCTATATAAAAAATTGGGATTTCCCCCGGGGGGTTACTGGGGGGGCCGCTGGTTTTTTTCCGGGCCGGGGGGTATTAGGTGGGGGGCCCTTGGATTCCATGGGTAACCCTTGGGAAGGGGCAGGAAAAGCTTAGTTAATTTTGCACGGGACCCCTTCCGGGGTGGCTGGAAAAAATGTTTCTCATTTTCCCCTTTCCCAACAAACCAAAAAGGACATCCAGGGGGGTTTCCGCGGGATTCACCAGTTTTTCATGGGGTGGGTTTAAACCCTGGAAAAACCCGGGCTGAAAAACCCCCAAAAGATGCATCCCCGTCTTTTGCATTGGGGAAAAAAAAAAGTGTAGTTCCCAGGAGCCCCCCACACCCCCCCGGGGGGTCTTTTTTTGGGGTTTTGAAACTTACTAGAGGGTTTTAGGTTCTCAATCCGAAAAAAATTTTGTTTTTTTCAACAGGCTAAAAAACACTTTTCTGCTTTATTGCAAGTAATTTGGGGGTTTAGGGGTGTGTTTCCGGGGGGGTTGGTCCTGCACAGGCCAAACCCCCAAAAATTTTTAAATTTTTTGGGCCCCTTCCCGTGTTTTTAAAACCCATTTTTCCCAAAAAAATTTTTCCCGGGGAAAAATTTGGGGTTTTCAAAAAAAAAAACACATTTTTCCACTCCCATTTTTGGGGATTGGGACTACTTTTTCTATTTGCTTTCTGGAGTTTGGGGATTTCCCTTTTGGGGGCCGATGATGGGTGGGGCCTTTGGGTGGGGTCTGTTTTGTTTTTTTTAAATTCAAAAAGGTTAATGTTGGATTTAAAAAATAGTTTATGCCCCTAAAAAACATTTTTTACCATACTGCTGGAGGGCCCTTTCAATATTAAAATTAGGGGAGGAAAGCATTTTTAGAAAAAAAACCCGTTACCCCATTGGTGAGGGGGGCCCTTGTCAATTTTTCTATCCGCACTAACAAGGATCTTCCCTTCTACCCTTTACATCTAGGGCCTTCCCTTGGTTTTTATCCCCGTCCTCACCTGTTTTTCCCCCCCCAACTTCGGGCCCAATGAAAAATTTTTTTTTTCCCCAGGGGGTCCACACAATAGAATTGCCCCGTTTGGGAAGACCTATGGTTGTATGGGTTCCCCACCGACAAATTTTTACCCTGAAAAACAATGTCCCCAAAAATAAAATTAAAAAGGTTTGCACGTTTTGGGGGTGGTGCCCAGCCAAAAGGGGTCATCCAGCTTTTGTTTATGGGTATAAAAAAATAAAAGGATTTATAAAACAATTTCATTTTGTCCTGGGCCCCTTTTAAAATTTGAGAAAGGGGAATCCTTTGTGGGTTTCCCCCCAATTTCACTCCCGGGGGGGTAATCGGAAAACCCGAAAATTGGGTTTAAATTTGGGGGCTCCAGGCAATTTCCTTTATGTGCCTCTTTATATTTAAACTCGGTCCCCTGGTTTGAAATAATGCCCCTTTTTCCCAGTGGGATTTGAAGCAAGCAGGGGATGAGCATGAAAAATTAGTCAACTTTTTGGGGAACAATTCAATCCCCCAAATTTTTACAGTCCTATCATTTTTCCCTAGCTTTTGGGCCCCCTGACTTCAAAAAAAATGAAGGAGGTTTTCCCAAAAACGTATTCAAATGGGGTTAGGCCATTTTTTGGGCTTTTTGGGGTGTGCCAAACGTGGTTTTAAAACCCAATTGGGAGAATTTTGCCAGGCGGGGGGAAAGCAGTCTTTTTTTAACAACTTTTTTTGGGGATTTCCCATTCTTTCTCTTTTACCCTTGGGCGAGTTGGGGGGGATGGTACGGCTTTGGGGGAGCCCCAAATTTCCCAAAACTTGTTCCAAAACCCTCCCCGGAAAAAAACCGGGGAAAGGGAGAATGCTGGCCCCTTTGGTCTGATTTGTTTCCCCTGAGGGATTAAAAATTCGCAAGCTATTTCAGAAATCAACTTCTTTGCCGTTACTTTGGAGGTCATTTTGGTATGGGTAGGTTTTCGGGCCACCTTGAAAATGTCTACTGAAACCCAAAACTTTATTTTTTCTTCCCACCTTACCCTCTGGATGGGTTGGTCCACTTAAATCCTTTTGGGAAAGGGGGACTCAGGTTTTCCCAGGTGTTGCTTTAGGTACTTGAGCATTGGGGGAAAGGGTTGAGGGGGTTTGCAGATGGTGCATCCCTGTTTGTGGGGCTGCAATCGGGAAAATGATTCCTGGAGCATGGAAACAATTCTGCACATAGCTGGGGTTCCCGTTCTTTCCAGGGTTGAGTACCCCAGGGGCCCCCCCCCCGGGGGGCTGCAATGGGGTACATTCGTCTAGGAAAAAGACAACCCTTTGCACTTCCAAATTTTTTCTTTTGAGGGGTTGTCCTTCTTTCTTCATTTTGGGTTTTTTCTTTTGCAGTTGCCAGATGTTGTTCTCTGTTATTTTTTTCTTGAGAGGCCTTTGGGGCTTAAAAATAGAGGCTGGAGTTATCGGTTCCTGTTGTTTAATTTTTTTCCTTTCCCTTTGAGTTTCCGGGTTTGGTTCCATAATAAGTTCGGACCCAGCCATTGGTTGACATTTAACCCCAAAGAGCTGTTTACTTTTGCGGTTGGGTTTCCGGCGGGGGTTTGGTTTCCTGGGTTTTTGTTTGTTTTTTCCACTTTTTCCAGGGGCCCTTTTAACCTTTAAAAAGGGCTCCCTTTGGGGGCAGTTAAGGGGGAGCCATAAGGGATTTGATTTTTTCGGGCATGTTTTTTCGGGGCCCTGCTGCCTTTAAATGAACCCTTTTTTTTTTAAAAATGGGGGCCCAAAATCTTTGTGTTTTCCCAATAGGCAAAAACTTGGGGTCGGTAAAAACCCTAAATTGACCTTTTTTTCCTTCACCCTTTTTTGCAGGCTTCTTCCAGGCTTGTAGTTCACCCAATTTGGCTGAAACGTGGGGGGGGCAGTGCTTCTCCCAATGGGTTTCATTTTTTTTGGTTATTGAAAAAATCCTGTATAAAAAAAGGTCCCTTTAAGTAGATTTTCTTGATCCATCGTCCAGAAAATCAAGATCTGAAATGGGGGTTTCCCCTTTGGTCACCATTTTGTGAATGGGGCTGCATTTTGGGTTTCTTGAAAAGGTTTTTAAAACAATATGGCGGTCTTTCTTCTGGGTATAGCCCCTTTCTGTCTCTTCCCCCCTGTGAAAGTGGAAAAAAGAGGGGGTTTTTTAAAGGAATTGTCCCGGGCGTTTGAAGGAAATTTTGGGGATGGTAACAGGAGTAAAACGGGAAAAGCGAAGGTGGCGTGATGAGTCTTTGTGCTTTGGAAGGGGTCTGTTTGTAGAAATGCACCCAAATAAAGGGGGTCCCTTGAATGATCAATCATGCCCAGAAAAAAATATCCGCGTTTTGTAAAGAAGGATTTGTGTTTGCAGGGCAGCTTGGGGGCAGGAGGGGTCCTGGTCCGGGTCCAATCAAGAAAGAATGTCCCCGGGGGGGGTTGGGAGGGCCCCCATGGCCTGGGTGAGGACTCCAGAGGCTTTTTTCCTCTTTTTCGAGCAAATAGGTTGAAAAGGTTGATTTTTGTTGGAAGCCCAAAGTGCTGGAGCAGTCGACATGCAGTCTTTTAAAACCCCCAAAAAGCGGGCCTTTTGTTTTTTGTTTAACATAAAGATTATGGGGTTTTGGTTGAAAGCCGGTCCCAGTTTCAGGCATTCGTTTTTAAAGGCTGATTTTTTGGGGGATCCGGAAACCCAAATTTCCCTTACAGTGGGTTTGTTTGGGCTAGGAAACTTTGTAGTTGTTTTGGGGTTTTCTGGAAAAGGGGAAGGATGTGATGGCTTGCAAAAGGGTTTACTGTAAGGTGTTGGTTCCCTTTGGGGTATGCAGTGACCTAGAAAAAAATCTTGGTTTGGGGGGACCACTGGAGCTTATCCCTTTGGGATCTTGCAGGGGGAAAAGGGCCCCCGCCAAATGCTGCAGGGAGGGATAGAGATTTTTTCCCCCAGATCTTCTGGGCCCTTTCCCCCAAGGGAAAAAGATTCTGACATACGGAAAAAGGGTTTAATTCAGGGTTATTGGCTTCCCAGGTTGTAGAGAAGTTTCTAGGGCCGGGGTAAAAATGATTGGGGCTATTCTGGGGGCCCCTTTTAGGTGTCCGGGGGCCAGGGGAATTGAGGGTCCTGAAAAGGTTAAAAAAAAACTTTTATGACAGTCTTCATGAAGAGGGACGCTGTGGGAAACATTAGTAGATCAATAAAATGTGAAACAGGAAGCTGAGGGGGGATTGGAAAGAAAAGTGTTGGGAACCACTGGTGTTTCAGGATATGGCTGCAAATTAAAAAAGTCGGGGATCTTGACCAATCGATTTTTTCTGCGGTTCTCCTTTTTTGACTTCTTCTTCACAGGAAAAAAAAGGGGTGGTTTTCGGGAGAAAAAGTTTGGGGAAAAAGAGTTCCCCCGTGTTTAAAGGGGGACTGTATTTTAGCCCTTTTGTCCCTTTCTTGACCGCTTTGAGGGGATAAAGGGGGGGTCTAGGGTAGGAAAATCCCTCCCTTTAGGTTTCACATGCCCACTGGTGGAAAAAGGAAGGAGGCAACTTTATTGGTCCTTTTGCCAAAAATTGGAGGGGTTTTGAAAATACAGATGAATCCCAAAAAAAAAGAAGGCTTGGTTAAAGACATCATCAGGGTTAGGGGGGGCCTTCCAATGCACATCGGTAAATGATCCCTCTTCCCATCCCGGTTTCCCGTAAAAATTTAAATTTCCAAAACTTCAGAGGAGAAAATGATTTTTGGCCCGCATCAGTTGAAGTAAGGGTTTCTCCCCAAAAGATTAACTGGGGAGGTGTTTGGAAAAAAAGGAAAACGGTTATCAAGTCAGGAAAGGGGCCCGCATTTAAATTTGGGGCAGTGAGGGGGGACTTTTGTATGCGACCCCCAAACCCAATTTCAAAATTGGGGGTTTGGGAGATCTGGCCCCAGGGGGCAGGTTCTTTTCTGCAATTACAGAAAGGGGGCCCCACCCGTGTCCACCAAAAAGTCTGGGGGGGGTGTCCCGTACAGGGAAAAGTCATAACCCCTAGGGCCTTTACGTTTCCCACTGTGGGAAAAAGGGGGCCCGTGGAAATTTTCCCCATTGGGGGGCCCCCCCCTCTGGTAGGGTGTCCGTTTTCTTGGTTTTTGTGGCGTGGGAAGTTGGACCCCGGGGGAATCTCTTTTTAATGGGCCAGCCTTCGATTACAAACCCCAGCAGATGGGTGGTCTCTAAGTTTTGACTCGAGGTGGCGGTGGGGGGACAATTTTGGGTGGCAACTTTCAGGGGCTGGGGACATCAATCATCAAGGTTTTTTAAAAGCTTTCTTTTCCCCTTTCTTTTTTTATTTGGTAAAACCCCCTTTTGGAAAACCCTTTTCCATTGCCAGGGCTTCCCTTTTTAATTGGCCATAAAAGCTCCCGGGTTTTTACGCAGGGCCCCGGGCTTTGGGTCATCCCTTTTAAGATCTATCAGGGCTCTCACTAGCAAAGGAAAAATTTGGTTTTGTTTGAGTAGAGAAACCCCAGGTTTTTCATTTCTGCTGTCTCAATTTTTTACTTTCAAAAACATTACGTTCTTGGGTCTTGTTGTAAATCCCCGCAATTTGGTGGGTTTGGGACTTAGACAGGGGCTGGCCCAGATTTTTGAGTGGTCACAAAAAAGGGTAATCCAGACTCAAAAAAAAATATATCAAGTCCGAAAAGGGGTTTAGATATTTTGGGGTTGGGGGGGAGGTAGGCTTTAGAAATTCTGACAAACACCCGGGTCTTAAATTTTTTTTCCAAATTTGCCCTTTGATTTGGGCCCGGTTTTTGACAACTTTCTTAGAAAAAGCATGGGGAATTTTATGGGGTCTGGCAATTTACTGGATAGGCAAACTATCTGGTTTTTTTGGGGGGAAATGCAAAATTTCAAAGGGGCAGGGGGGAGGGCTTTGGGGGGCATCAGTGGGCTTTTCCCACTTGGGGGTTGGGTACATGGGGGGGACGGCTTTTTGCCCTTTTGGGGGGTCTTTTCTTTTGAAAATCTAAAGTCCTTACCCTTTTACAGTGCAGTGTTGGCCCCGGTGAGGGAAAAAAAATCCCAACTTCATCTAAATTACTTTTTTCATTTTTGATAATAAAAAATTTTAACTTTCAAGCAGATGAAAAATTTTTAATTTTTTTTTAAAGGAAATTTTAAAAAGACCCGAGGGATTTAAATGGAGAGAGATGGATCGAAATTGTTTCCCGTCCCCCTTACTTCACTTTCCAAAAATAAAGAATTGGTAATTGGCAGATGTGAGTGGGTAATTTTTGTCATATCCTTACGCTGAAAAATGGCCCAAAAGCCCTGAATTTAGATTTCAAAACAAGGAAAAATTCCTGACGAGGAGAATAGCGGGGCCCCGGGTTTTACTTCCCTTGTCTCTGAGATACCTTTCACAAAAATGTTGGGGTTCTGACCAGCCCTTTTTCCCAAAAGGGGCTCGCCAATCCCCCGGTGGACAAATTTGGGTTTTTGGGTGGGTTAAATAAAGGCTCCGACCCTATGGGTCGAAAATTTCCCTTTTTCCTATGGGAAAAAACACTTTTCCACAGTTACCGTTGGGTTTTTAAAATGAAAAAAAGCTTAGGATTCCCTTTTCTTTTGGGAGAAAACCACCCGGAGAGGTGTACAAAGATCCAGGAGCCCAACCCCTTCCCCCGGGAAACCCCCCCGTAGGGGGGGGGGGGAGGGGTACTGCATTGGGTACCCACCCCCCTTTAGGGTTCCCCGGGGCCTTTGGGCGGGCCCAAAAGGCCCTTTTTCCCCTGTGTCTTCAGCATCCCACAACCCTGACTGGTTTAAAGGGGGAGGTGGGTTTGGGGGGGCTGGGGGCGGTGCCTGGGGTGGATACGGGACCCCCTGGGGGAAGGGGGGGAAAAAAGCAGGGGGGGGTCCCTTTTTAATTTCTCCTTGGGTTGAAAAAAAGGGGGGATAGGGGGCGGGCTAGGGGGGGTTTGGACTTGCCCTTTGGGGGCAGCGTCTTGGTGCCCCCAATCCTACAATCCCGCCCTATTTGGATTTTGGTTCCCCATGCACTAAGGCCCCCTCGGGTGGGCCCGCGCCCCATTATAGGGCGGTGGCGCGTGGTTCTTTACACAAACTATGCCTTTAACAAAAACTTTTATATAACCTACAGTTTTTCATCATTTTCATCTCCGCCAATGCCTTCTACTTCCACAAAATTTCCTTTTGCAAACATTTAGGCACTCGGGGGGGGGTGAGATGTGCCATTTCCCGCCTTTCCCCTTTTGGACAATTTTCCTCTCGAACTCTCTTTTTTCCTGCCACTTTGGGGGGCGGGAAAATTTCCTTCTTTGGCCCAAAACCCCCAACTTTTTTCTTTTTAAAAGGGTTTGTAACATACCTTTTTTCCTTTTTCCTACAAACTTTTCCGTGACAGTCTTGCCCCTTCAGGAAATTTTTTTTCTTTTTTTTGAAAAGATTAAAAAATTTTGGGGGTTTATGTTTTGGGGAGTCTCCCCAAACCCGACAAAGACCAAGCAGTGGCCAAAGGCCTGGTGCCCGGGAAACCGGGCTTCCCCAAAAAAGGATTTATCAAAATAATAAAGGGTCCCTAACCTAACCCAAAAATAGTCCCACCCTTTTGGGGGTTTCCAAAAAGGGGGGGGACAGTACCCCCCCGGTTTTTTTCATAAAATTATATATGCTTTTCATATATAATAATTTATTATTCCCCGGGAAACAATCCCAGGAATTAGTCCCCTCCCCGGGCCCCCCCGGGAAAATTCTGTAAACACAGGATTTGTCCTAAATTAAGGGGGGAAACCCTTGCAACCCCAAAATTAACCCTTTGAGACTGTCAAGGTTCCCATTTTTTCAGCAACCATACCGGGGAAAGGGGTTCGTGGGCTAAAACTTGGGAAAAATCCCAACTATTTGGGAAATCACAGCAAAACAAAAATTGGGAGTGGCCCGGGGTGGATTTAAAATTTTTTTTAGGTGAGTCCTTTTTTTGTGACCCCCCGGGCCAGTGCCAAAGGAAAACTACTAACCGGGGGGACATCAAATGGCCAACGGTAGTTAAAAACACATGATGTATCAACTCACTGTGACCTTTAGAGGCTGCAGTCCTCAATTTGATATCCTCCCGGGCCCCGAGCGCCCCAGGGAGGGGTTCGGGTCCCCGGGGGGGCCCGGTTCCCCCTCAGGGCCCACCTCAGTTGCCCGGGGCCAAAGTGTCGGGGGTTGTTTACCAACATGGGGGTCAAACCCCTTTTTTTCCCGGGATTTCCCAAAAACGTTAGGGGGAAAATTTTATGGCCCATTAGAAAACCCGATCAGCGGGAGAGTTTTTGGTTCGAATTCATTCATGTTCAAGTAATTCTGACAATACAAAAGCATTACCCCACATATTTGTAAAGTTTTGGGAATTTAAAAAAAAGCGCAGGGCGATGGGGCGAGAGGAAAGGACGGGTTTTTTCCATATTTAGGCAGCTTTTTGGTAGATTTCATTGGTCCCCGTTTTTTCCCCTGAGTAAAAAAGTTTGGAATGCATTAGCCCAAACTTAGTTGATTTCCCGTTAAAAAGAAACTTAAGGAAAAGGGGGGTTTATAACCAAATTTCCCCATCCCGGGGAAAATGGAATAAATGTGTTACATCCTTGGGGCTGCAGCCATCTTAAATTTCTTTTCATATTTTTCTGTATTTTTCCTCACAAAATGGATTCCCCTTTTATCTGAGATGTCTTTTTTTGGAGAAAATTGGGATTTCACAATTAATATGCTTTACAGTATTTGTTTTTAAAAACCCCTTTTTCCTTCACAGTTTTTTAAAGGGGTTTCGTTGGATTGGGTGTTTATTCTGGGCAAAATTAGGCTGAATTTTACCCCCGAATCAAAGTCCAAATTGTTTTGGGGAATGTACCCCATAGTGGGGGTTTTGTGGGTGAAGGGGGGGTTCATTGTTGGGGGAAACTTTGGGGTTTTTGTGGGGGGGGGGGAGGTTTTTTGTTTTAGAGTGGGGGGGGTGGGGTAAAATGGGAGGTGGTGGGCGGACCCCCATTGCATCCCGGAAACCCGGGCGACCCCCATCCCACAGCAGAAACTAAACATTGTCAATTTTGGGCGCATCCCAAAGATGGCCCGACGATGCGTTGCAAACACGAAACGTTTAAAAAATGGGGTGTTATTTCCCCGCTTTTTTTAGGGTAATTTTGGATATTTCATACACAACATATTATTTCATAGAAATACATTTTTAATAGATTCCTACTCCCCGGGTTTTGTGCGGGAAAATTGGGATTTTTTTCCCCATTTTTTCCCAGCTGGGGGGGTTTCAGGAAAATTTGGGCTAGGGGCAGACTTTTTTTTTTTTGTGTGTGTGTTTGGGGGTGGGGGTGGGGGGCAACCCTTTTGGGTACTTACCTTGGGCACCCAAAATGCCTTTTCCCTGGCCCTGGGATTGGTTGGTGGCTAGGTAGGTAGATAGGCAGTTGGGTTTGACCCCAGGTAAAGGTACATACGTCCCCGTTTTGGTAAATACGCTCAGGTAGGTAGGTTTGATTGGGCCC
>JAODAL010026757.1:0-56164 GCA_025379985.1 Phyllomedusa bahiana | reverse complement strand
TAAAATTTTCTGGATATTGGGCAGTGAACTTTTTTTTAGGATACACATCTTTTTAGTAACTGCAGGTATCTTTGTTAGGTGAAAAAAAAACTCCACTTTTATTTTCAGTATACATTTCAGATAGGTGTTTTTTTTTCAATTTTCCCCCTTCAGCTTTTTTTAAATAAGCCCCCCTTGCAGTTAAAATTTAAAAAACAGAAATTTTGTGTCAGCACGGTTGAAGGTGCCAAAAATACCTTTCATTAACCGAATACATTACAATACGTGTTTTTTCCTTTTCGCATTTAAAAAGCTTTGTTCTTGAGGCCCCTTTTCACTTAAATGGGGAATACAGCAATTTTGTATCCCCCACGGGGTGAATTAAAAAAGGTCCAAAAAAAAAAATAACTTTTATTTCCGAATACATTACAAACGTTTTTTTTTTTCACTTTGGGCACTACAGTTTGTTATTGAGGCCCTTGAATTAAAAATTTTAATTACAGCATTTTTGTAGTAACCCAGGTGAATTAAAAAGGTCCCAAAAAAAAATACCTTTTATTATCTAAATTTTAAATTTCAGATACGTGTTTTTTCACTTTGGCAAGGCCCAGCTTTTTTGATAGATTATTTTTGCAGTTTAAATTTTGAATGCGCAATTGTTTATTTTTACCAAGGGAATTGATAGGTGAAAAAAAAAAATCCCTTTTTTATTATGAATACATTACATTTTACGTTTTTTTTTCACTTTGGCCCCCACTACAGCTTTGTTCTTGAGGCACCTTGCACCAAAATTTGTGAATACAGCAATTGTGTAGCCCACCAAGGTGAATAAAAAAGGTGCCAAAAAAAATACCTTTTATTATCCAAAATACTTTTTGATACGTGTTTTTTCATTGGCGCAGGCCAGCTTTTTTTGAAGATCTATTTTTGCATAAATTTTGAATACAGCAATTTTTTTATCACCACGGGGTGAATTGAAAAGGTCCCAAAAAATACCTTTTAATTTTCCATATCATTTCAGACAGGTGTTTTTTTACTTTTGGTCGTCAACTTTTTTTGATAGATCTACTTTTGCAGTTAAAATTTTTTGAATCCAGAAATTTTTTTTTTTTGTTTTTGAGGGATTTGAGAATATTTATTTTCCGTTTTTTAAAATAAGAGATTTTCCCAAAAACTTTCCATAACCTTCTCAATTTTTATATTTCTGAACAGGAGCGAAATTCAGGTGGTAAGCGACAAAGAGGGGGGTAGGAAATGGGGGGAAAGGAGTCAGAGAAGGTGCCCCTTTCCGGGGGCTGGCGACAACCACGACCCCAGGGATCTCATTTGCAGGACCGTCGGGGCCTGTCTTTTGGGGGGGTTGGTCCCTGTGAATTTTCGTAACAAAAACACGTCCCCAATCGTCCTTCAGTGAAATGAAAAAAAACCCTTTGCATCCAAGTTTTCCCTCCTCGTCGTTCCAGTCACGGCCAAAAAAAATGTCTCATCAGTCATCAGCATCCGCCCCAACAGGGGAACCAGCCCAAAATGTCAATCGTTACCCCACTGTGGATAAAATCCATTTTCTAAAAGCCTCTTTGATGACAAAATTGGGGTTTGGGGGTCAAAAAGGCATGTTAAAACATCCAAAAGGGCCAAAAAGGTGATTTTCTTGCTTGGCCCAGTTATGTTCCTGGGGGGAAGGAAGCCGGTTTCAATGGGCAAAAATCCCGGGGCGGGGGCAACGCCTTGCGTCCCCTCTTCTTGTAGCCCGAAAGCTCGGGTTGCAGAATTCAGGGGGGGAGAAGTCACCTGTGTTGAGGGGATGTTTATTTTGAACTTGCGGATCCAACGTGGTTTTTTTTAAGCAGAAGTTGTTTGCGGGGGCGTTATCAAGGACAGGGGGGAAAACAATGGGGTAGTGTCGTTGGTTTTTCCGCCTCAAAAGGGAGGGGCGGTCGCAAAGTCCGCTGATATGATTCCGCCCCACGGGTCCGAAAAACCCCGCTCCTCGCTTATCGCCATCAAAAGGCCCCAGGACCTCTCAAGCCTGGGGCCTTCTTGAGCAACCCTTCTGATTCACCCAGCGTGTCATTTTTGCCGCCTTTGCCGTAAAAAGCATAAGTAAGGCAAAAAAACTTAGAGGTTTAAACCCCACCAAAGGGGTCTAGTCACAGCAGCGAATGCAGAGTTGAAATGGAGGCAACCTTTCCAAAAAAGGCCAGACCGACGCTGGGCCAAAAACCCACTGTCACACCCTCTGTCTCCGCCTCCTTTTTCCCCGACCCCCCCCAGCGTTCCTCAGCTCCCCATGTCTCTCAGAGTCATGATCAGGGATCAGCCCCGTTTTCAGCCTCCACCGTCCCCCGATACCCCAAAACAACCAAACCCATCCTCCCCCTTCTCCCCCCGGGCCTTTTGATGACCTCCCCATACAGGGGGGCCAGCCCTAGCAGCCAGCCTTCTGTTTTTTCCATTTGGGGGAGCAAAAGAAACACTTTAACCCCAACCATCCCAAAGCCAAAGGCCCCTGAATGTCGGCATTGCCGGCTTTTGGCCTTTGGAAATTTGGGCCTTTCCGTCTGGTGGAAACGGGGGGTTCCGCCACGTCAGGGCCCCTTTGCCGCCCCCAATACCAGTGCCGAGCAGGCATTTTTTTTTTCCAAAAAAGCCGTCCCCCCCCGGCCCACCCCGTGTCATCTAAAATTTCAAGCGCGTTGTCTGAAAATCTGTGGCCAAAAAAAGTCCATTGCCCCCGCACATGGACAGAAAACACGGCCAAGGCCGTTTAATATCTGACAGCCCACTGGATAGTGGTTGGATGTCTCGGGGGGGGTGAGGGGTGGCTCTCAGGCTCGGCGAAACGCTTTTTCAAAACCCCGGGGGAGGGTTTGCGGGGTTTTTCTTTCCCCCAAGGTCCTCTGGGGGGCATCACGTGCCCAGAGAAACCAGGGGCCGTTTTTGAAATTAATCTTTTTTTGGAGCCGTCCACACACAGGTCAGGACTGGGGACGGCTCTCCGCAACGAGACAGAGCGCGGGGCTGGGTGACAAAACCTTTGTGCCAGGCAAGGTGGTGTTGATAAGGGGAAAAAATCTGGGCCGCCCTTAAGATCTTTGGCTGGAGACATCCCTTGCCTGGCCATGTCATGAACCTGTCGTCCAGAAAATTTCTAAAGAGTCCCGGGTCTGGACTCCCTGCTGGGAAGGCTCAAAGTCAAAGTTAAAACTTCTGCCGTTTGCACCCTGCTTCGTCCCCCCCTGGCTTCGTTGCAGCGTCAGTCGGCCTCCCCGTCAACTGTCTCATTGTTGACGTGGCAAAAAAAGTGGAATTTTACCCTCCAATGCCCACGATTGTGGCAAAACAGGCAATGCCATTACGCCCCTAAAAATGGGACACATGGGGGTGACAAGCAGCGTGCGGCCCTCGGGGGGGGTTGAGCCACCCAGTGGAGGAGGTGAAAGAGCTTGCACCCTCCCTTGCCAGTTTTGAAAAAG
This sequence comes from Phyllomedusa bahiana, assembly GCA_025379985.1. Lineage (NCBI taxonomy): Eukaryota > Metazoa > Chordata > Amphibia > Anura > Hylidae > Phyllomedusa > Phyllomedusa bahiana. The sequence goes on along the minus strand of JAODAL010026757.1, from coordinate 52,709 downwards.
CCACCAAAATGGTCATTGCGGACAAAAAAGCCCTTGTCAGCATGAGCATTGTGTTGACTTAGTTCGAACGATCGTTGGACATCTGAAACAACAGGTCCCGCCCGCGACGGAGGAGGAGATGGACACCAGAGTGGGGCACGGGGGCCTTTTTCCGCAAATCCACAAGGGCCCGACGTTTTTTACAATTTCATCGGTCTTCATTGGCGGGGTTTCGGGGTCCCGGGGTAGTGAAGGTGGCGCATCAGTCTCAGGGGTGCATCATCTAGGAAGTCAGGGCGTGTTGAAACTGTCCCCGGAGAAAGGGGGAGGAGGAGGGGGGAGGAGGTATTCTAGACCCCCGAAGTTACCGACGTCCCCCCCTTGGAAAGAGGTTGGCGCGAATTTGAGGCGGAGGGGGAAGATGAGGAAGATCGTTTGTATGGCCCGACCCAGGGCTGGGAAACAGGCTCCATCTCCAAATGAGGCTTAGCTCAAAAAACCTCCAACTGATCCTCGCATTAAAGGGCCCTCAAAAGAACAACATTTATGGGTGGCCACCCCCTGGTCCCCGGTACAAAAAAAAAAACCCGCACTTTACTTCCACCCACCCCAAATAGAAGTAAAAGCAGGGAAAGGAGACCTTTCTGATTGAAACGGAGACATCTGTTGCGTCTGTTCACGTTCCCAAAATGTAACGGTGGAACAACACCGACGGACAGCATAGAGTGCCAAGTACCGAGCGCAGGGAGCACAGCAGGCAAGGTGGGAGAAGCCTAATGGTGACCCTGGCAATCTTTATTTACCACCTCACCAATTAATCAGCGAAACCCTCCCCCAAACCCCGAGACCGCTTAGTCTTGGGGCACGACTTCGGTTCCAACACCGATTTTTTTTAGTTTCCCGGGCCCAATAACTTCTGGGGACCAAAATGAAGAATGGCCCACTGGCTCGTCACGCCATAGAGGTGTTGTCTGCCCCGCAGCCGGTCATATCTGGCGGACCCTTTGCACAGCCGGGGGAGTCATTACAGACAAAAGCAACCCGGTTTCCAAGATAATGTGGATCGTTTGACTTTCATCAAGATAATCAGGGGATGGATTTTTTTATGATGTTGTGGCCCCAATTGCCCAAAGGGCACCGTTAGTTGCCAGTCTAATTACATTCCTCTTTTAAAAAGAAATGGTCCTCTTGAAAACTTTTTTTTTAAAATGATCATTTTTTACGCAATTTTTATTTCTTTTCCCAAAAAGTTCATTTTGTGGTTTTGCTGTGAGGAGACTGTAAAAGACAGCAAGGTTTATGACCACCGTATTCCAATTTCTACTTTTTCTTTAGAAATTTCGATTGTCAAAGTTTTTTAGGTCATGTTGCTGTGGTACAGTATAATCATGGTCCTTTGGAACAGAAATGTGGGTTTTAAGTGGCATTTCTCCCCACAATTTTTAATAGTGGCTGGAAAGTCATATTTATTTTTTTGGGGTCATGTTGCTGTAGATACAGAATAACATGGTCCTTTGGAACAGAAATGTGGTTTTAAGTGGCATTTCTCCCTCACAATTTTTAACAGTGGGGGGAAGTCATTTTTATAAAATTTTTGGGTAGCTGCTTTTAAATGCAGCAATACTACAGGTCCATTAAAAAAAATTTTTGTTTTCTAACAGACATTTTTTCTTCACAAGTCCAAAGGGCTCAAGGGTCATGCTTTGAATTCTTGGGGGCATTTTGCTGTGACTGCAGTATACTAATTTCCTATTATAAAACTGTTGTTTCTAAAGACATTTGTTCTTCACAATTGTCCAAAATGTCAAGGTTTTGCTTTGAATTTTTGGGGGCATTTTGCTGTGACATGCAGCTATACTACAGGTCCTATTATAAAAAAAATGTTGTTTCTAACAGACATTTGTTCTTCACAATTGTCAAGAGTGGCTCAAGGGTGATGGTGCTGTCAGAAACAGGAATAGGTAGGACACTGTTAATGGACACATATTGCAAAATGACTTGTTTTTGCAAGATCTTTAACAGAGCTATCAATCCCTGTATTGAGACAACCCATTTAATACAATTAAAAAAGAGAAACAAAGACATGGTGGGATGGGTGCCAGGAACCTAAGCAGCTGTCATACAACCACTCCAAACAAACACACAAACAGAAGACAGACATAACATAGAAACTCTGGATTATCTGATAGGCAGAGCAGGATGAAAAGGCAGGAGAATTCCTGTCATTTGTAACAATCCCACTATCCTACAGTGTTTAATAATACCAACATAATGTGACCAATGAATACTTATCATAATCTAAAGTTCTAGGCAATGACTAACTAATACTGCTATACAATGAGTATTAGGATTTGCAGTGGTCACAAGCCTCATATTCCAGTAAATCTAGAGCAATCTCTTCAGTATCCTGTGTGAACATAGGCTGCGTATTTGAGTCCACTCTGCAAATGTGGATAATGCATTCTTTTATTTTCCAAAGATGAAGCCTGAAGTCTGAACTCTGCATTTAAGTTACAATGAAACTATGCAAGTCTAAACTTATATAGATAGTTATTACTCACGTAATTCATGCTTCCCTGGATTAGTGGAAAACTCAATAACATAAAGGTCTTTTCCTTCAAAACTTCTTCCAATGCTGTATGTCTTGGCGATGTTGGAACACTTGGCTGCAGTCTTTTTTATTATACCAACCATCTGTGTGTAGCTATGGTGATTAAAGTTTATGAAGGTAGATGGCAATTGAGGAGGAGCAAGATCTTCAGGTGTGATCTCTACATCAACTGTAAGACACAATCATAAAGAAATATTAATTTGAGATACATTTATAGTTCGGGTCATCTGGAAATTCTGTCCACCACAATCCTTCAATGGTTACACAGCTGAGGTACGTCCATGTATAAACCTTCAAGTGAGATAACTGAATCTGGCAGATGGGTATTGTCAATTGGGAGGTGTTCCCGCATAGTCTGACACTGTCCAATCAGGGTGACAGGGAGGGTGTGCAGGGACACACCATTTTGAAAAATGTAATGGTAACACCCAGCTGACTTATTCAGTAATTCAATTCTAGAAGGAATAACAGAGGAAGAGCACAGAGTTATAAGAGAAGATTCTCCAGAATTGTAATTTCACAGGAAACACAAGACTTTACTAACACAAACCTGTCAGGAGATGTCACAGATCTTTATTAACATCAGTGAGGGTTTAGAAGGCTACTGGGTTTGTTCACAACCAACTTGTTATATGCAAATAAAACCTTGAATATAGTCTAAATGAAAAAAAAATATTGCTTGTGTATGCAGCTCCTATGGAGACATGTGTCTCTGTAGTTACAGGTTTCAAACAAATCACATGTAGCTTAATACCTAAAAGTAGTAAATTTTAATTAATACCATTTAAAAGCGTTATTATTTATTCTATTATTTATTTATTAATGCTATTTATTCTAGATGGTTGACTTAAGTCATACACAGTAGTGCAATCAATACCATTAGATCCCAACGAGCACTGCCCAAACTATAAGTCTCAATACCACTGATCTCTTAAAGAATCCCTTCCCTCCTGGTTGGCCGAAGAGAGGGGCAAGAAAATCCAAAACAGCTGTCTACAGATAGGTGACTATTCATTCTGTCGCATACTCTGACTAGTTTTATCGTTTCTGTCTTCTTGAGGAGAGAATTTGCATAATTGTTGGCCAGAAGCATTGCCTGAAAAATAATTCTCCATACCATTGGACTCTAAGGTAAGTCTAAGTTCACAGGTGTAATTGCGGAGACGTATTTCGCCCGCAAGTACGTCGTGTGGACGGGGGCGTGGTGGGGGGGATGTGCGAGAGCAGGCGTATGGTCCGAGCGGGGAGAGGAGACGTAATTTATAGTTCTCTATGAGAATTGTGGATTACCGTAATTATTGGGACATTTCTCGCCCCGTATTTAGCGCAATACGGCGCGAAATATGGGGCGAGATAAGTCCCAATAATTGCCGTGTGAACATAGCCTAAGAATCAGACGCCCCTGGGATGTGTCTGACACATATTTTGAACCTACTCTGTAACGATGAACAGCAAGGACCCCAAATCAATCTACAAATGGGTGACTCATTCCTTTGGGTGAAACTCTGGTTTTACCATTATGAGAGGCTTTTCTTTCTTCTGGAAGGAAAAAGTTAAAATGTATAGGCTCTGGCACTTTGCCATGGGTGAATGGCATCACATGATGGACTATTTCCCTCACATAAGATGCCAGAGGTTAGTGGCCACTATGTTTCTATTAGTTACATTGAGTCTGTTGCTAAAATAATGTGTAGGATTTTAAAGGTAGTTTTAACTAAGTCTTAAATAGGATACACAATGGCTAGAAACCAAATAGTGTAATTTTCATGTTTATACAATAGAAAGGTTTGTTCCCATTATATACATTTAAGGCATACTGATAGAATATGTCATAAGTGACTGCTTGGCAGGGTATGACATGTGGAACCTACATTAATCCTGATAAAGAATGTTTCATTTCAAGGCAGAGACGCCATTTTCTGGTAAAGGAAGTTTTCTGTCTCTTATGTCTGATAGGTGGGGATATCATGGATAAAACTCCCATCTATTGGGATAAAGTGGGTCTCTCGAATCCTGATCTGTCCACAATAGCTTCTTCTAGGGAAAAAATGTGACCATGCATTGCACTGCTTTCTCCATCATGGAGGTGCAGGTTACAGAAACAGTCAAATATGCTAAAAATATTATCAAGATAACATATAAAACACCATGTGCCACATAGTGAAGATCTTTGTGAACAAAATAATGAGGAGACAAAATAAAAACTATAAATATGGCTTAAGTGTACTTTATAATATAGTTAAACCCTAAAAGCTACTTAGGGTTTTCATCTTGAACCATTTCCCTTTAAGATGACTATTATACGTGCAACCAGTCTAATGGATAACACTGGTTAATAGCACGCTAATATATCTTAATAGGGTTTAGAACTTTGATTTTCTGATACAGAGCTCAAAATGCATACATAATCATAAAATAAGCAGATAATATGCTAGTTCCTGCAGCCACCACTAGGGGGGTTAGGTCTTCACTGCAAATCATTTATACATAGAAATGAATAACAAGACAGTATGCAGTAATCTCAAGAGCTCCCCCTATCTGTGGCTGCATGAACCAGAACTTTTTATTCACACAGCTCCAGTACAGCTTTATGAGGCATCGGTTCTGATCAGTTTCTGTGAGTAGGAGAAATCCAAATGGGTAAGGCTGTGGATTTTGTCTTATTTGTAACAATGACCAAACCTTTAATTAAACTTCTTTTCTTTCTTTAATCATATTGCAATTTAAAACAGACAACAGTCTAAAAAGTATAGAAAAACATGCAATACTTAACATGCAACAGCATAGTCCATTATTCAAGCAGCATGGCAATGAGAATAAGCTGGAGGACAAGAGCCGCCCGCACACCTGTGCAACGTTTCGAAGACTGAGCTTCTTTTTCAAGCATGTGGATATAAGGCTGTGGATTTTGTCTGTCTGGGCTTCTCAAAGTGTGCCACGTAAAAGATTGGTGCAAATATTGAAAATGATGGGCATAGGTGAAAATATATGTAAATGGGTTCAAAATTGGCACAGAGACAGGAAACAGAGGTTTGGTAGTGGGGTACCACAGTGGATGGTATTGGGTGCTCTTCTTTTCAATATATTTAATAATGACCTTGAGGCTTAAATAAAGGTCTTTTTTTGGGGGGGGGGGGATTTAGTTGAATGAAGTTCACTGTTTGGTATAATTAACATATTATCTGTATACTGTAGGTTATTACGATTTCAATGACACCAAGTGTGTAGAATTTTCATTATGTTTTAGAACTTTTTCAATTTTGGAATACATGTGACTTTTTGATCACTTATTGCAGTTCTCTGGGATGAGAAATTACCAATTACCAGTTCACTCTAATGGATACAATACGTTACATTTTAATAGATCTGACTTTTATATGTGCGACAGCACCAATTTTATGCTATTTTATTTACACTACTATTTTATTTTGTTATTTGTTTTACATTAGATACAAAATGTAGAAGGCATACAATGATGGTGCTCCTATTACATCCTGCCTATTGGAGGGTGTAATAGAAGTTGTAACATGGCAGCAAAGAAGGCCTCCATTAGGCTTCCAACTGCCAAGGCAACCACTCTGCAATCCGCTGTTTCATCACGGAGAGGACTATTTGGGGAAAGTAATGGTGCAAGCACTGTGGTGTGTAATGGTTTAAACAGTTGCTGATAGCAGTGGGTATCAGCTGTGATTAGCAGCTCCCTAGAGAGCCCGCTCCATACTCGTTTCCCAATAGAACGTACCAGAGGCGTAACTTCAAGCTCTCGAACTCAAGTGCAAAAGGTTAAATGGGGCCCTCAGCTACTATGCCTCATTTACAATACTGGTGTCTTCTTATGTGGCAGGAGGGCTTTTGGACCCCCTCAGGCTGCAGGGCCTGGTAGCAACTGCTACCGCTGCACCCCCTATTGCTATTCCCCTGCAATGTACATTCACATTAGTTGTCGCTAAGGGGTTAATATGGATAAATGCAAGGTCATGCACTTGGGCTTAGGAAATAAACAGTGAATTATGTAATAAATAGCATTAATCTGGGTAAAATTATAACTGAAAATGATTAGGGGATATTAATAGACAGTAGAAATAAATTTAGCGATCAATACCAGGAAGCTACTGCCAAGGCACATAAAATCATAGGTTGCTTTAAAAGAGGCATAAATGCTCAAGACAGGAACATAGTTGTGCCTGGTGAAGCTTGTTAAATATATTTGCTAAGTTTATCATTCACTATGCAGTGAAGGGTTAATGCAGACATTTGCACTCTAATACTCAAAGCTATTTTGGAAAACTGCAAGTACAAGGAGAAATGTCAGAAAGGTTGCAGATGTTTAGAACTGGTTAGAGCTGGTGCAAAGATATTTCGGGCAATTTTCCAAATATGTACATCACCGTTAGCAAGTCCACGCCCATACTAGAAAGGATATAAAAGGGGTTTATGGGAACATTTGGGGCGGAACCAAGGAACCTTCCCAAAGGACTGCCAATATGTGGATTCCATGAAGAAGTCACAAGACCATTTTCTGGATGAGAATAGATTCCCTACATTATACACGCTCCAAATAATTAATGTATGTTATATCTGCTATATTTTTATTATGTTATAACTTTACTGAAGAATGTAATAGACCTCCATCTTTTTTATAAGAAGTTGTTGTGAGTAGGACTGGGACCAGGTTTTCCGGTTCTCTAGGCAGATAAGGCTTCCTTGCACCCCTTTCCTGCCGAGGATAAAGTGGTGCTCTAAGCGGTTACATAACCTCGCCTACCCATCGTCCCGGACCTGGTTGCGAATCCTAACATAAATAATTCTTCTGATGACCTAGATAAGCATTTTATAAGCCAGGATACTTTTAAGGAGCTCAGCGAATGTGTGGCGCCCCATGTCTGGATCACCACAAAATAACTGTCTGTGTAAGGTTCTATATGCATTTTTAGATGGGATGAAATTTGGATTTCTCTGCTAATTACTGCATACAGACATTGTAACCCGGTCCCTTACTGGGGGTTCTACACTTTACCTTCATCCAGAGTTTAGGACACGGCTCCTAGTCAGAGGAAGAGGAAGTGTGCCGAGAGAGTGTAGTAGTGTGGGTAGAAGGAGGTTGCCTCATGTAGAGAGGGTGTGTGCCTTCCTACAGGGCAAGCTAAACAAACCAGGGTATCAGTCCCTTGGCCACAGTGACTTCCAGAGTCTGTGGCAAACTGAGAAACTACTCGGTTTTCACAAGTAGCAGAGTGGATTGCCCAGACACTTAGCAGCTCCACAGAGTCAGGAGTTCAGCGGTGAAAGAAGCCAGGATTCCTATAGGACTCGCACTGCCTGTTCCTGGAAGGGATCACTAATCCAGCACTTTTCTCTCTTGGAAATTATGGAATCCAAGAGTCCTGTTATCAGATGTGTGACTAGCAGGTGAGCTACACCACACAACAGCAGAGAAACTGAACTCTCATCGCACATGTTAGGCAGAAATCCTTTTTCCTGGACTGTGCAACACCACCTGGTAAAGTCTGCAGAGTTTTAGTAAATTGTAAGTGTTGGTAACCCTGCCTGGACTTGTTTGTTTTCTGCCACATCATCCTTCAGGATCTGCCCTGGGAGTCAGCCCTAGTTGGGGAGGGGTTAATCACCAGGCACTAATTTCCACCATCTATCTCCCAGGGATCTACATTAGTGCCAGGCCGAACTCTGGCCGACAACCCCAACTGGCGTCACAAACTTTTTTCAATAACTTCATCTTTGCCGAACTGCTGCCGCGCCTGGCTGGGCCTGCCCAGCCCTCGGACCGCCGTGTCCTACTACCGAGGCCGGCCCGGGCGGTACACATGCTCATGTAATTATTATCCATTATAATATCACTAGCAAAAAACATTATATTTTACAAGGCTACCCAAAGAAAAAGAGGGACATAGCTGAGCTAGAGTAGGTGACCAACTTACTTAAGGGAATGGGGGTTTTGCAGTAACCAGACAGGTTTTCAAACCAGGAGCTATTCAGGCTTTGGGGTTATTTAATTATCATGTACAGGTATGTGACAGAACAGTACACAGATCTCTCACATAGGGCCGCATGTATGAAACATTTTTGGTCTAAAACTCACGTTTTACCCCATAGAAACCTATGGGGAAAAACGTGAGTTTTATACCAAAAATGTTTCATACATGTGGCCCATAATCTTTTTATACCTAGGCCTGTAGCCATGAGAAGGGGACATCTGGAGGAAAGGAATTTTCACCATCATTACAGAGAGGGATGTTTTTAATGTAAGAGCAGTGACATTATGCAACTCGCTGCCACAAGAAGTTGTGATGGTGGAGTTATTGACCAAGTTCAAGAAAGACTTAGATATCTTTCATGAAAAAAATAACATAACAGGTTATGGGGCCTAAATTCTGGAGATAAGACATTGATCCAGAGATTATTCTGATGTCATATTTGGAGTTTGGAAGACATTTTACCTCTTATATGAGACAATTGACCTCCGCCTCATAGTAGTTTTTGTCTTCCTCTAGAATAAGGGTGCCAAACTCAAGTCGGCAGGCCAAATCTGACCCACAGTGTAATTATATTTGGCCCATGAGTAACAGCCAGGCAATGTACAAAGGAGAAGAAGAAGAAGCCAGGGGTGGTTATTACACTGCTCTCACTCAGCCTCTCCCCCGGTATAGAGCAGAGAAGGGAACACGGTGCAGGAGAAACAACTCAGAGAGAGGAACGACTAATAATATATGAGGAGCTCACAGGGAGAAACACAAGGTTAGCCCGCTAACTTTGTTCAAGTTTTCAATTTTGACCCACTGTGTATTTGAATTTGACACCTCTGCTCTAGATTAACACTGTATTGTTATAGGTTGGACTTAATTAACCTTTTTCTTTTTTCAACCTTATTTACAATGTTATTATGTTAATAAATCTGCAGCTATGTAGAGGATTTGAAACTCTGAACTCTCAAAGATTAATACATTTAAATAATTTTATACTTCTAAGATTAAAATAGCAACATGATGATCAAGGCCAAAATTTTCTTTAAGGACAACAGTGTCATTTTTGGGTTGTGGAATATTAAAACATAAGGTGAACCTCTTACACTCTGCAAAAAAGGATCCGCAATAAACTTTGTAATGCTTTGGTCTAGACAATGGTGCATACACTTGCCAACGGAAAGGTAGTGAATTAATATTTCATAGAAATTTTTCACAGAGCCTAAAACTATCCAAGAAAAATGTTTGAACGTAGAATTGCCAATGAAACAGAGAAAATCCTTATTTTCTGCTCCTCGACTGAAGACTTTTTACACACTTACTTTTGGTAGTTTCTGCTTTATACACCTGAACACTTGTCTTATTGTTTTCTATTTACTGTTATAATTATTCATTTCATAGCTCATCGCTTACACAGACCGAGACACATTATTATGACCAGCAGCTAATATCCAGAGTAACCGTTGCGTGCAGCATGGACATAAGCTAGACAAGCTGGAAGTGACTCATGAGGTCCTTGTAGGTTGTCAAAGGTGTCAGGAGCCGACTGCACCCAACAATTGCTGGAGGATCCATAGAGCAAACAGGTCTAAACTAGGGCCCTGAGCCAACCCCCACTCAGGGCTCCCACAGCTGCTGGAGGTTCATAGAGCCAACACCACCATCCAGGGGCTCCCACAGCTGCTGAGGGATTCCATAGACCCAACACCACCACCCAGGGGCTCCCACATCTACTGGAGGATCCATAGAGCCAACACCCCCATCCAGGGGCTCCCACAGCTGATGGAGGATCCATAGAGCCAACACCACCATCCAGGGGCCCCCACAGCTGCTGGAGGGGCCATAGAGCCAACACCAGCATCCAGGGGCTCCACAGCTGCTGGAGGGTCCATAGAGCCAACACCACCATCCAGGGGCTCCCACAGCTACTGGAGTATCCATAGAGACAACACCACCAACCAGGGGCCACACAGCTTCTGGAGGGTCCATAGAGCCAAACACCACCATCCAGGGGCTCCCACAGCTGCTGGAGGGTCCATAGAGCCAACACCACCATCCAGGGGCTCCCACAGCTGCTGGGGATCCATAGAACCAACACCACCATCTAGAGCATCCCACAGCTTCTGGAGGATCCATAGAGCCAACACCACCATCCAGGGGCTCCCACAGCTGCTGGAGGCTCCATAGAGCCAACACCACCATTCAGGGGCTCCCACAGCTGCTGGAGGATCCATAGACCCAACAGCACCATCCAGCGGGGCTCCCACATCTACTGGAGGATCCATAGAGCCAACACCACCATCCAGGGGCTCCCACAGCTGCGGGAGGATCCATAGAGCCAACACCACCATCCAGGGGCTCCCACAGCTGCTGGAGGGGCCATAGAGCCAACACCACCATCCAGGGTCTCCCACAGCTGCTGGAGGGTCCACAGAGCCAACACCACCATCCAGGGGCTCCCATAGATGTTGGAGGGTCCATAGAGCCAACACCACTATCCAGGGGCTCCCACAGATGCTGGAGGGTCCATAGATCCAACACCGCCATTCAAGGACTTACACAGATGCTCAGTTGGGTTTAAGTCTGGGGAATTAAAGGGCCCGGGTAGCACTTGGAAGTCTTGGTCATGCTCTTCCAACCAATATTGGAGATTTCTAGTTATGTGACAGATCTTGCTAAAAAAAATCCCTACCACCATATCCCATCCACATATTCCTATATATCACAGAGCTCAGCTTCTCTCCCCCTATCACGTTCTGTTCACAGACAGGGTCGTATAAACCACCTGACAGGTTCCTTTCACTTGGACACTACCTTCATTTTTTTACATATTGTTAAGCAAAATGGAACTATTATATGTAATAGCTTCCTTTTTTGTTAATTAGGTGGTTGTTTATGTACATAACATTCTGGTTGTATCTCTGACTTCACCTCATTGAGTTCTGAAATCACAGCAGTAAGGATTGCTCAATGATTCTCTTCCAGGCCCAATAAGGGTAAGATAGAGGTACAATAAGTGTTATCAATAGGACCTGATAAGTGTGAAGAAAGCTCAAAACCTTCTAGTATCCTTGCATGTCTTGCTCTTTTCATTGCCCTTGCAGTCTAGTTTAATCTTTATCTAGGCCACAGAACAATAAAGCAATCATTATGCCATTACCTATAATTCCTAATGAGACTACATGCAGATTAGCATTTCTTGCAGAAGCTGCAGTAAACTGAGATAATTCTTCCCTGCCAGTCAGAAGTGTTATCTCTTTATTATTACAGTTAGATAAGACAATATATTAAATGTAATTTCTAACTGTATTAGACTCACAAAAACAACAAAAATTTAATATTTTTTCCAGGAATGTTAATTTCAACATAAATCCTCCTTTCTGAAGGAATTGCCCTTTTAAAGAGATTGTACCCAAATTGTAAGGTTTGTACTTAAGCAATTATTGGTCTGTTAAGCCTGGGACTATTCTCTGATTGCAGCATAAACATTGAATGGAAGGCAGATTGTACATTCATGCCTGTGGGTAAGGTTGGGCTTGTGAAAAGCAGTATGGTGATCATGAAGACTTGTCGACGTGCAGTGTGGTTTTCTATAAATTAACTGGGGCAACCTTGCATATGGTTTATAGCTGGGTTAGGCTGTGGCTGTGGATTACCATTCAGAAATCCAGAGCAAGACGGCAAGGCTTGCAGTCACTTTTGTAGCTCTCAACCCCTATAAGGAAACACATTGTATATCTGGAATCTCCAAACTAAAGAAAAACTGTTCAATATATGTGGCATTAAAAAAAAACCCTCATCTACAGGCTGCACAGATGGTATATCTGCCACTGTTATTACACACGCCATGCTTTATTGGAGGCCATTTCGTTTTACAATGTGTTTTTGTGTGTATGTGGAAACCAGAGACCTAAGAGGATGACAACACAATTATGAATCTAATAGTCTTAGTCACAATATATTTGATGTTAAAGCATCAGTTTGTACTCCAGAGCTGCTCTTCCTACTGCTCCAAGCAACTTTATTGCAGACCATGGAGTGGTTCATGACCTTGTCATTAATTTAGAAATTGACTGCATTTGATAGAAAGCAAACAGCTTTTTAGTGTAAAATCTCTAGTGCACCCAGCAATTGAAAAGCTTCAGTGAAATACTACATTTCATGTATAGCGAATGTGGTTCTAAACAACGTCTTATTATATCACTAAATCTGCAGCTATGTGAATGTGTATAGCGAATGTGGTTCTAAACAATGTCCTCCCAAGGACATGTCATGAGAAAACTGCTTTCAGATCTCACATCTGGGCTATGTGGGGTAAGGTGGGCATAGTCTTCATGTATCTGGGAGATGAGTGAAACAGCTACATGTCACCTTGTCTCCTTAATGGTAATATCCCTGGTGTCTAGAGGAGTGAAGATATTAGTATCCATAGTTATCTAGGGTGATGAGGTAGTGAAGGATATTATTCCAGTGAGTTACTCATCTCTGTAGGTTCCAGCAGTGTCGTAATGACTCTGAGTCCAAGAAGAACATGTTATGTTAACTTCAATAGACCACTTAGAGATTAGTGCAGTGAAACATGTCATTAAAAGCTCATGGGCTTCAACCATTTATAATACAGGCAGTCCACGAGTTACAATCATACAACTTACAGTACATATGACTCGTACTTTTGTTGGGCGTGACAAAGATGTGCAACATCAGAGCAAGAATCTCCTATCACTCCATCTACTTTAGCCCAATGTGCCTTGGATCTCTTATGCTCCTTGGTGTTGCATGCTATACGCTACAGACTCACATGTGCGACAGACTCTCTTCCTTCAGATGTGACTGGAAGAAGGAATCTGGGCCGAAATGTTACATTTATCTTGACTTACAACATTGCCATTTGCACTATCTTACTTGATTGTTGCACCATGAAGACTTACTATACCTGATAATCTACATGTTTTCTATACATAAATTATATACATTTCATGAATTGAAGATGAGGTGTGCTGTGGATTTACTAAAGCCTGATATGAGAATGAAAATCCTCACACTGAGCCCCAACAGAATCACATAACCAGGCTGTGCGAGGCCAATATTATTTTCTTGAGGGTCTGAAAGTGAAGCTTCTGAACAGAGCACAGACAACAAAACAAGCATTACAGGGGGTTAGCCCTTTTCTATAGTATCTAAACTAAGAAAAGAAAAAAAGAGTTAGATTTGAAAAATGTAACTGTTCCAACTTACAAATTTACAAATTTAAACTTGAAATTTAACTTAAGAACAAACTTACAGAACTGATCTTGTCTGTAGCCCGGGGACTGCCTGTATTATTTTTATATATAACAAAGAGATCTTTGGTTATCGTTAAAGGGGTTTTGCCAAGAAGTGATTTCCTCACCTAACAGGCTGATACTCTGATCTAAAATCTTGAGAAAAGGGGCGTTGTATTTCTGTGTTTAAAAAAACAAGTACCTCCTCTGTGATGTCATCGCTCCACCTTCCATGCAGGCTCCCGAGGCTGATACTCAGTCTCTGCAGTTGAGTAAACATTGTTTGGTTAATCCACAGAGGATAACTATATTGTGCACAAGCTCTATAGTTTTGTTTCTCCCTCTTATCTGGAGAGAAGATAAACTCCGAGCAGGCAGCGTTCTTTTGTTCGTTCACGGACTGCTGCAGGGAGGTAGGGCTGAGCAGGGATCCAGGGAGCGTCTGCATATTTACTCAATATAATTACATTACAACCAGTGGATTCTCTATACAAAAGACATAGGCTCTTTTCTCCCACTCCCTTCAAAGCTCGTTCATGTGCCCTGCCATCAGATAAGAAGTGCAAACAACGCAAGCGTGACCAGATCAGCTCCTGTCAGCTCCTGGTCATACCTAATGTGAACAGTCAGGAAACTAAGGGCATCTAAGTCAACCTGTAGCTCTCAGAGGCTTCACTTTTTATAATCAAATATATTTAGAAAAGTGATTAAATACCCATTTTGGAAGATCCCACGTCAACATTAGATCGTGGCAAAACCCCTTTAAGCACCAGTGTCTGGGCTCTTCTGCTACCTCTGCACTGCTTATAGCTGTGTGACCCGGATTTAACAGCTTTAGGCTATGTCTACACAGCACAGAAAAGCATACGCTTTTCCAGCGTTTTTCATTTTCTAAAGGCGCTGAAAAATGACTGTAAAGAGGTCCCATAGACTTGTATACTAAAAACGTCCTGTTGTGTCCACGGAATGTCTTTTTTCTGCTCGTTTTATTTGCTGGTCGTTTTTTGAAACATGTTGCAAAAAACACCAGAACAGGGCTGAAATGTAAAGCGCCAGACTTTTTTTGCATGTTTTTGGCGCTTTTTTTGCAGAAATAGATAGCAAATCTGTTGTTATGCATCTCTGCAAAAAAGCGTCAAAAACACACAATATGTGCAAAAAAACTTACTTTTTTAGCAGCTTTTGACAGGCAGTGGACAAAAAACTCAGTTTTATGAACATTTTTACAATTTGGTTTTCAGGTCGTTTTTGTCCAATGCTGTGTAGACCAAGCCTAACAGTGCTTTATAAAAGTACCCAGCATGTTTGGTGCAATTAACAAAATGAACAAAGCAGCAATATCCTAGTTCATGCTGTGAACAAGGACGTTTGTATGTCTGAAACGCGTCAGTGGAATGCCCCTGATTGTATCCTCTGTATTATAACATTGCTGTATTTTGAATAAAGAAGCTGGATTTATAGACGTGCTGGACCGTGGATTTCAATATTTTATGGACTCATATTCTATTTCATTGCTGTTCCAAGGCTACATTTTGGTCATCACACCAGGGTTAGGCAGGGTTTCCAAGCACTGGGTCCCTATCAGGTCTATTAGTCCATCAAGACTTGATAAGAATAACTGTATTTTGTTCCTTATTTCTTATCATGGTTTAAGAGATGAAGAATTTTAGTATTACCTCTTAACTTCTCCAGTGGATCATGGCAACCTTCTTCTTCCCCAACAAAGAATCGATCACAGTCTAAAAAGTAAGGCCATGCCATGTCAATGGCATCAAAGGCGGGCAGGCAATTCTTCTTTAAAGTTTCACAGACCTTCCTGCATGGTTTCACAATCTTGTTCTTTTCACATTTTGGGGCGAGAACAGAACATCCCATGATTCTGATGTCAGGATTACATTCACCTTGAAGCAAGCTATCAATAACACTTAACAAAATGTACTCTGCACTAAACTCCACGTCCCCTCTTGATCGATGGTCTAGTACATTTGGAAACATTGTTTTGCTGTAGGGTAAATCATCACAGTATCCTAGGATGTTATCTGTGCAGGTTCCTTGGAAGGAGATAAGAAAAGACAAAAAACTGATTAGTTGTTATGTCCAGGTAAGAGAATTCTGAGTATTTTTCTTTCATATCAGATACTAGTTGTACTTAGAATAACTTTTTTGCTTGACTCTACATGTTCATATATAATCTTTCTTGGTTAAAGAGAAACTTCAGACAAACATATTTGCCATCTCAATACACATACACCCAAGAGTATCACATCTTTGCCATCCATGACAACCACTTAGCTCTTTCTTAAATACACAAGTAAAACCTGAATTATAAAATCATATAATACCTCAATGTCTATGTACTTTTTGAAAGTAGAAACCTAGCACATTGCAAATGCCGATCACTACTTAATGTTCATGTACATCTTTGTGCAATTTAGCATCAAAGTATAATTATTTGTAAATAATGCATAAACATTTACAGGTACGTTGAAGATTGAAATTCTCACCTTAGCAGAGCCTCAAATGCACAAAGCATTCTAAAAAAAAAAAAAAACTTGACACATGCAGAGTTGTCACCAATGTTTATGTTTACAAGCACATACAGTATCTCACAAAAGTAAGTACACCCATCACATTTTTGCAAATATTGTATTATATCTTTTCATGGGACAACACTGAATGTATGACACTTCGATACAATGTAAAGTAGTCAGTGTACAGCTTGTATAACAGTGTAAATTTGGTGTGTCCTCAAAATAACTCAACACACAGCCATCAATGTCTAAACTACTGGTAACAAAGGTGAGTACAACCCTAAGTGAAAATGGAGATATTGTGCCCAGTTTGCCATTTTCCCTCCATGGTGTCACGTGACTAGTTAGTGTTACAAGATCTCAGTTGTGAATGGGGAAAGATGTTTTACATTTGATGTTATCACTCTCATATTAGTCATTGGAAGTTCAACATGGCCCCTCATGGCAAAGAACTGTCTGAGGATCTGAAAAAAAAGGATTGTTGCTCTACATAAAGATGACCTGGGTTATATGAAGATTGTTAACACCTTGATACTGAGCTGCAGCAGTTTAACAAGACATGTTCCACTCAGAAAAGGCCTCGCCATGGTTGACCAAAGAAGTTGAGAGCTCAGCCTCATATCCAAGAGCAATGCTGGCAGCGCTCATAGATCTATTTTGAAAAGACAATCTCTGGATATGAGGCTGTTGTATAGAGAATAGTGCTCCACGCCAAATGGAGCTTTACGGGTGCTCAGTGGAAAGGCCAAGTGGCCACAGTCCTAGATAAATATAATCCACGGCAGTCCTTAGGTCAGTGTTTCTCAACTCCAGTCCTCAAGACCTCCAACAGGTCAGGTTTTCAGGATTTCCTCAGTATTGCACAGGTGATATCATTATTGTCAGTGCATTCTGTACAGGTGATATCATTATTCTCAGTGCATCCTGTTGGAGAAACTGAAAACATGACCTGTTGGTGGGTCTTGAGGACTGGAGTTGAGAAACACTGCCTTAGGTAGTGAAAGGAAATATTTTATTTACACAGAGTAGACATATCATCAGCTCTCCATTTTATGCAATATGCAGAAAAGAGATATAAGAGTTCCCATAGTCCAACGTTTCGGCCAACAGGCCTTTCCCAAGGACGTGTATGGTGAGAGGCACTGCTCCTCCCCCTGAAGTAGAAAACATGGGTCCATTGAATCTTATTAGTAAGGGAAGATAATGTAAACAAAAACAGATTAATGTTTGCCAAGACAATGAGGATGGAACTGACTGACCATCTAATGTGTATGGGGGGAGAGTCCTAACTTTTCTCTGACATTTTGGGAAAAGGGGAAAGTTGGCCTTTTTTTCCACCAAACTTAAATTTTGGGGGCCACGCTTTGTGAGGCTTTAGATTTATACTTAATTGCAGTGTCATCTGTGAGTCACTGGATGTAACTGTACAGCAATCACATATATATTCTGCAGAGCTGCATTGGTCACTGTATGGCACTAATATTAGTCTTAGCATACTGGGTTTTCTTCAGTAATAGTATACTGGTATTTTTCAGGCACTATAGAGTGGTGATATGTGGTGATGGTGTTGTATGTGAGGTCTGAGTACAGCTGAACACACCACTTGGTACTCCCACACAAAATAATGGGGAGTAGCGTGCAAGTGCAACCCACTCCATGTTCTAAATGGAGACTTTCAGAGGATTATTCCCAAAATAAGTAAGGGTTCCAGAGGTGGGGCGCACAGCTATCACACATTTATGGCATATCCTATTGATATGCCATTAGCGCATGAGATAGGAATACCCCTTTAACCATGTCAGTTCGACCATGGCATCTAATGTGCCCTAAACCTTGGTATTGCATTACAGTGTAAAAGCAATTGTGCCCCCCTACTGGTAAAATACCCTAGTGGGACTAAAAAATTTACTAAAATGTAATTTAATAGCTATGTATCATATAAAGAACTTGATAATGTGCAAGATAGGAACTTAAGCGGAGGAGGTTGTAGACACTTTGACTACAGTATATAGGGCCCAGAAATTTCTGATGATGGCCCTGTTGAGAGGCACCATGGATGGGGAGGGTATTTGGGCCAGCATAAATGATACTGCTACTTAAGAATTGCAACTAACAGTGTTTTAGAGGTTTGTTAAAAGAGCCTGAGTGATTATTGACTGATATGAACTTTCTATACGTAGACTTACTGTATGTGACCTGAGCTGTAAGACAATATTCTATGTATAATACCTCTAAATAATGGTCATAGTAGGAAAGAAAAAAAATAAGAAAACTTACTTCTCCTGGTCCCCCCAATGAACAGCAGGATCCCCTGGATGAGATCCAGCACAGGTGACAGCCATCATGCTCCCTTCATGTCTAGTAGACCGCAGGCTAGTTGGCTGTAGTCAGGTGCAGACTGCATGATATTGTGACATCATCACATCACCTACATTGGGGTGCCCCACTGATGCTTTGTAGCACTGACACAGGGATCCAAAGCATGTAACCTGTCATCCTATGGTTTTGGGGCCCTTGGACAATTGCCTAGTGTGCCCAATGGATAAGACAGTTCGATACAGAGCCTACAGAGATTATAATGTTATCACTTAAATGTAACCGATACTAACTAGAGCCATCACTTACTTAAACAGTAGTCACTTATAACTAAGCACATTGTAATACACCAAGAGGCTTTTCATCTGGTGTAAATTCTTTTTTTTTAACACTTAGACATTTTTCATACTTTTGCCTCTCCACGTGTCGACTGGTATCAAAATATATAAGACGACATGTCCCAACACGAAAAACGCCGGGTTTTTTTGGTCTATTTTGTGCCAAAAACACTTTTGACACCATATTCTCGATGTAAAAAAAATGAACTGTCGTACACCAAAACTAGGTGCATTATACGGCGGGTCCGACACATTCTAAAGCACCTAAAAAGGCACATTAAATATAGTAGCAATGATACGCTGTGCACTTCCATAACGCAATGCGCCTATTTAGGTACATTACATACAGTCCCTGACAGAAGTTCTGTCGCTTATCCATGATGTGGAAACCAAAGCTTATAACCTGACTTAAAATTCATCCATTGGTTTTAGAAACGACTCATATGAAAGCTTAAACCCTCACAAATGAGGTTTTTTTTTTTTTTTAAAAAAGATAAATTTGCTTCACTGCTGAAATATTGATCATGTAAGAAACACAGAAAGGTCAGATTTTAGCAAGACAAAAGTTTTGTCGCCTTGTCATATAATGCACCCAATCCTAGCTTACAGCCTCACCTGTGGTCTGTAATAGATCAGTTAATTAGAGGGTGTGTATAAAAAGAACTCCAGCACCCCAGATCTTCACTTGAACTGCAACTTGACCTCTGACAACATGCCAAAAATCCACCCTGCGACCAAAGCCTTGATTATCAAGAGGCTGAAGACTAGATCCACTGCAGAGGCTGCACCTTTAATGCGTCTCAGCGTCAAGTACAAAGAATTAAAAAAGATTTGAAGAGACTGGAGATGTTTTTGACAAGCCCAGGTCTGACAGACCCGCAAGACAACTGCTCAGGAGGAACGTTTGTTGGTTCGAAAATCAAAAGCCAGCCTCTCTTCCACTTCAGCACAGCTCCAACAGGCCTGGTAACCCAAGTCCTTGTGTCAACTAGAACAGTTTGTAGGATTCTGTCTCGAAAGGCCAAGGCCCACAGCCTGCTAAACGGATGGACGCTGGAAAAGTGGCAGAAGGTGGATTTCTCAGATGAATCTTTAGTTGAATAACACCACAGACGCCGCAAATACTGCAGGAGACCTACTGGAACACGTATGGATCCAAGATAAACCTGAAAACAGTTAAGTTTGGTGGTGGAAAGATCATGATCTGGGGTTACATTCAGTATGGGAATGTGCGAAACATTTGCAAGGTGGAAGGCAATATCAATAGCCTAAAATATCAAGAAGTATTAGCTACTTCTTACATTCCCTATCATAAAAGGAGTAAAATTTTGCAGCAGGATGGTGCTCCATCTCATACATCCATCTCTACATCAAAGTTCCTCAAGGCAAAGAAGATCAAGGTGCTCCAGGACTGGCCTGCCCAGTCACCAGACATGAACATCATTGAGCATGTTTGGGGTAGGATAAAAGAGGAAGCTTGGAAGACAAAACCAGAGAATCTTGACGAACTCTGGGAGGCATGCAAGACTGCATTCTTTGCTATTCCTGATTTTTTTCATCAATAAATTGTATGAATCATTGGCGAAACGCATGGATGCAGTCCTTCAAGCTCATGGAAGTCACACAAAATATTAAATATGGCTCTAATAGCACCACAACTACATTCACCAATGTTATGAAACATATCTTTGTATTTGAAGTGAATTATTTGTTTGATTTCACATTACTTTCTGTGGGCGACAAAACTTTTGTCTTGCCAAAATCTGACCTTTCTGTGTTCCTTACATGATCAATATTTCAGCAGTGAAGCAAATTTATTTTCGTTAAAAAAAAACCTCATTTGGGAGGGTTCCAGCTTGCATATGATTCATTCCTAAAGCCAATGGATGAATTTTAAGTCAGGTTATAAGCTTTGGTTTCCACAACATGGATAAGCGACAGAACTTCTGTCAGGGACTGTACACTAGTAATGATACATTATTTGCCTCCTTTGCACAATGTGCCTCGATAGGCACATTACATACACTAGTAATGATACGTTATGCGCCTCTGTTGTACAATGCGCCTCGATAGGCGCATTACATACACTACCAATTATATGCTATGTGTCACAATTTGCACAACGCACCTTCTTAAAGGGGATTTATCGCTTCATCAGTTCGTCTGTTTCATTGCACTTTCAGTTTCTCAGCTCCTCAAATCCAGGGGCATTTTTTCCCCTCCCAGCTGGGTATTTCTTCACTGAAGGGGGATGACATCATCCCCTCCCCCTTCACTGTTCATGCTCCCTCCCGAGTCAGTGTGTTTGTTTGAGATCAATGGGAGGGGATAGCACATCCCTGCTCTCTCCCCTCCCCCATCTCTGTCTGAGTCCACATGTCACGGTGTTGTTCCTCTCCCTATGCAGTATTATTTCATAAGAGCTGTTTGTTTACATACCACAGGCCTGCATTCAGTCTAAACAGTCGTCTATGAACTGATGAGCACTGATCGCTTCTCCTCTCACAGCTGGAGGTTTGTTACAGTTGAATCCAGTCTTCTATGAACTCATCCAGAGCAGCACAGATCTGTCTCCTTTCTATGTTTACATGTAGCAGCATTAGGCACTGAGCACAATTCTTCTGTTTTCTGATTGCAGAAGCAGCTGCAGGGTTACTGTGCAGCTGCTGGCTGTGCAGAGTGAATTGTTGCCGGCCCCTTATTCTGAGTGAGAGAGGCAGGAATGCGCGATCCCGTGAATACGACCGGGGGGCCAGACAGAATATAAATTAGTAGAGCCGTCAGCCAATGAAATGAAAGGAGGTGGAATCCGACAGGCACTGAGGATCAGTGTTTACAGAAAACGAAGATAAGGGAGACAGTGAAAACAAGACAGCTTTGCAAATGACATCCAATTGCAAAGTTGCTTTTTTTCACTATCCCCTTATTCTGAAGACCATTGAATGTAGTGATAAAACCCCTTTAAGCGCAAAGCGCCTTTATAGGCACCTTGGGCCACATGTATGAACCTGTTTAGGTCTAAAACTCACTTTTTTGCCTATAGGTTACTATGGGCAAAAGAGTGAGTTTTAGACCTAAACAGTTTCATACATGTGGCCCATTATGTTTACTATGCATGTTATACCAGATGCCAGATTTCTGAAAGGATCGTACTTTCTGGCGCACTTTACACTGATTTAATGCACCTAAAAACTGCTGCGGCGATGACAGTTTTCGGACATGTCGCCAATAGTTTTTTTAGGCATAATTTAGGGTTACATACAGACCATTTTGTAATTGGTAATTTTGTTTTACCAGTCAGATATTAACAAATATATATATTCACACATATACTCTATATATTTTTCTGGCTTGAAGGAGTTATCCAGGACTTCTGTACTGATAGCTTGTACAGCTCTGATGTGGCCCTGTAGCTTCTGTTACATTTGCTAGACTTCAAAGCAAATAAGGCCATCTAAAATTGGTCTATGTCAACCAAGCAAACCCTCTCTCTTTCATGAAAAGTGGAAGATACAATATTTTTACATTTACATTCCAGCACTCAACAAATAGAAAAAGAAGGCGCATGAAGAAATGAGAACCCTCAGCTAGTGACTCACTAACATGAACAATGCTTACCTTTCTCTGAAGAAGAATCCATGCATCTGCCTGGAAATTACAAGAAAATTGAATGAATAAATGAATGATAAAAACATTTATGACTATATTTACTTTGACAGTATTAGATAAAGACACATTAGCAGTAAAACTGGATCAGTAATTCTTAACCTGGTGCTTTTCCAACTGTTGCAAAACTAAAATTCCCAGCATTCCCTGACAAAAGCAGGCATTAGATAATGTGTGTGACTACATAACTAGATGCCAAACACCCATAGACTTTGAACTTCCAGGCTGTTAACATCTAAGGCTATGTTCACACGGTTTAAATTGGGACGTATCTCGCCCCGTATTTCACGGCGTACTGCGCTCAAATACGAGCGAAATGCGCCCCAGTCATTACGGTAATCCACAGTTCTCATAGAAAACTATGGATTACGCCACCTCTCCCTAGGCGTACAATTGTACGCACGGGGGAGATAAATGACATGTCAAGTAATGAATATCAAGTAATGACGTTCCGCTAGTAATGAATATCTAGGGGGCAGGCGGGCTGCCGCCCCCCCGCCCGCGAAGATCCAGCGTAATTGCGGGGCGTACTTACGCCCCGCAATTATTCCGTGTGAACTTAGCCTAATTCTACACAACTATTTTAAAGCAGTCTTGTAGAGTTCGCATCTTCATTCTTATTATGCAGCTGCA
The DNA here is from genome assembly GCA_025379985.1 of Phyllomedusa bahiana. Classification (NCBI taxonomy): domain Eukaryota; kingdom Metazoa; phylum Chordata; class Amphibia; order Anura; family Hylidae; genus Phyllomedusa; species Phyllomedusa bahiana. The sequence goes on along the minus strand of JAODAL010026757.1, from coordinate 29,396 downwards.
GGAGTGGAGAGCTTGCTGTCATTGGTAGCTGGGCTTGCAAAGGAGGAGGCAGGGACAGCTTATTACTGTCCCTATCATCTTGATCACTGCATGCACAGCTCAGCTGGAAGCTTTTAGGCTTCCTGTTTTCCTCCCTGGTGGTTCTGTGATAGCTGGGGCTCAGTAACGCCAGGAGTTGCTGGGTCCTATTAGACCTAGATCAACCCTGCAGTCAGTTCTGAGGGCTATATTCCCCCTGTAGCTGAGACTAAGATATTAGCCTTAAATACAGGAGAAATTGGGAAAAAAGGTATGAAAAAATATCCGTAAAGGTCTATTTCTGACCTTCTGGATGGCACAATATATAAAAGAAAAACCCAAAAAATTAAATAAAAAAGATCTATAGAAAAAACCCTGACAGCCCAATCCACATCTGCTAGCCTTGCTCTAGATGACACTAAGGCCATTTCACATGGCTTATTTTGACGTGGTTTTGAACAAGGTTTTCGGAGCGTTTACGCGCCAAAAACCGCGTCCAAAACGCTTCCAAAACGCCCCCAGTTCATTTCATTGATTCCTATGTAAAACCTCATTGTAGTTCACACACAACAAAGTTTTTACATGCTTCTTTGGAAGTGCTGACAAAGAAGTGTCCTGTCAAGTCTTGAAGCACATTTTAGGGCTTGTTTACACAGAGTTACTATGGGCAAAAGTTCCATATATATTATCTTGCCACTATTAACCTAGGATCTCTGTGTACCAGGCTCGATTGGGGCTTCTCCAATGCCCCTAAACTAGCATATTCAATATTTCTTTGAGTTGGTAATCTTTAAAATAAACCAATTTTTTATGTTGTTATGTTTTAACACACAAATTGTGGTTAATACGATGCACAAATAAAGAAATGGTTTATTTTAAAGATTACCAGCTCAAAGAAATATTGAACATACTATGGGCAAAAGAGTGAGTTTTAGACCTAAACAGTTTCATACATGTGGTCCTTAGTTTTGGTGAAAATCTGGTCAAGTGTTGGTGTTGTCATTTGTTATTCAAAATGTAAACATATTCAAATAAGATAAGGGGAAATAACATTCCTTAAACATTATATCCCATCCACCAACGAGTCTTTAACATTACCTCTTTTGAGCTATGTCTAATGAATCTCACCCAGTCAATACCCTGCTCTGCATTAACGGAGTATCCTGCTTTTCACTGAGGTTCAATGTCATGAGCAGAGAAGGTGGATCCTCTGAGATAACCACTCTAGGAAGCGGAGTCTAAGGAGCCTCCCTGGCTTAACCAGAACCCACCGCAAGGCAGGATGAACATGGCTGTGGGGAACTCCTGGGTATGACCCCTGATAAGGTGCCAACAAGGAGAAAGAGGGGGAGACATAGTTTGAAGTACAGGCAACAGGTAAGGAGTGAAGTCAGGAACATAAAGCCAAAAAGGTCAGAACCAGAAAATACAACATGGGTAAAAAAGCTCAACCACTTTAGGAAAAAACACCAAGAACAGGCAAGGGAGAGGTAGGGAGGTGTCCAGATTCGTCTCTTCCATCGGGCAGGGTTCCCCGGCCCCGGCCATGAGCCAGTGGTGTGACTCGGCCCCTGTAGCAGATCCGGGGTGGCACATCTGTGTACAGGAGGCCCAGACCCACCGTGTCTTTAAACGGCGCAGAAGGTGATGTCATCGCCTCCTGCGCCGCTGTATTTTCTAGGCCAACTGTCCCCAGACTTCTGGTCTAGGAAGTCCCGGGAGCCATGTCCAGGCATAGGCTGTGTGATAACGTTATGCCGCTCACGCTGGAAACCAGCTCACAGAGCGGGGTCCCCAGCAGGGAGCGCGGAGAGGTGAGTAACGTTTTTAATCTTTTTATTTTCAAAGTCAGAGGGACTATAACCTACAGGGAGCCATATAAAGAGGGCTATAACCTACAGTGGCCATATACAGGGTGCTATAACCTGCAGGGGGCCATATACAGGGGCTATAACCTACAGGGAACATATACAGGAGACTATAACCTACAGGGGCCATATACAGAGGGCTATAACCTACAGCGGGCTATAACCTACAGGGAAAATATATACATTGGCTATAACCTACAGGGGGCCATATACAGGGGGTTATAACCTACAGGGGGCTAGATGCATGTAGGCTATAACCCAAAGAGTCCTATATACAGGGGGCAATGACCTACAGGGGGCCTATAACCTATAGGGGGCTATATACATGGGGGCTATAACCTACAGGGGCCTGTATACATGGGGGTTATAACCTATAAGGGGCTATATGCAAGGTGCGATAACCTACAGGAGGCCATATAAAGGGGGCTATAATCTACAGAGACCATACAGAGGGGGCTATAACCTACAGGGGTCATATGACAGGGGCTATAACCTACAGGGGGCCATATAATGGGGGCTATAAGCTACCGAGGCCATACAGAGTGGGCTATAACCTACATGGGTCATATACAGGGGGCTATAACCTACAGGGGTCTGTTTACATGGGGGTTATAACCTATAAGGGGATATATGCAAGGGGCTATAGCCTACAGGGGGCCATATAAAGGGGGCTATAATCTACAGAGACCATATACAGGGGGCTATAACCTACAGGTGTCATATGCAGGGGGCTATAACCTGCAGGGGGACATGTACAGGGGTCTATAACCTACAGAGGGCATATACAGGGGGCTGTAACCTATAGGTGTCCATATACAGGGGGCTATAACCTATCGGTGGCATATACATGGGGCTATAACCTACCGCTGCCATATTCATGGGGCTATAACCTACTGGGGGCTATAACCTACATGGGACAAATACAGGGGGCTATAACCTACAGGGGGCCATATACATGGGGCTATAACCTACAGGGGGCTATAAACATGTGGGCTATAACCTAAAGAGGCCTATATACAGGGGGCAATAACCTAAAGGGGGCTGTATACAGGGGGCTATAACCTACAGGGGCCTATAAACATGGGGGCAGGGGCCTATATACATGGGGGCTATGACCTACAGTGGTCTATATACATAGGGGCTATAACCTACAGGGGGCTATATATAGGGGCCTATAACCTACAGGGGGCTATTTACAGGGTGCTATAACCTACAGGGGCTATATACATGGGGGCTATAACCTACAGGGGGCTAGATACATGTGGGCTATAACACAAAGAGTCCTATATACACGGGGAAATGACCTACGGGGAGCTATATACAGGGGGCCTATAACTTATAGGGGGCTATATACATGGGGGCTATAACCTACAGGTGCCTGTATACATGGGGGTTATAACCTATAAGGGGCTATATGCAAGGTGTTATAGCCTACAGGGGGCCATATAAAGGGGGCTATAATCTACAGAGACCATACACAGGGGGCTATAACCTACAGGGGTCATATACAGGGGGCTATAACCTACAGGGGGGCATATACAGGAGGCTATAACTTACAGGGGCATATACAGGGGGCTTTAACCTACAGGTGCTATATACAGGGGGCTATAACCTACAGGGGGCCTATAACCTACAGAGGGCTATTTACAGGGTGCTATAACCTACAGGGGCTATATACATGGGGCCTATAACCTACAGGGGGCTATATATGCAGGGGGGCAGTATATCTAATTGTACCTACATGGGGCTGTATATCTTCCTACAGGGGACAGCATATCTACCTACAGGGAGCTGAATACCTACCTACTCAAATCTATATAAATACCTGCTGGAGTCTAGATACCTACCTACTTAACGGTGGGCAACTTTACTACCTATTTACTTAATGGGGGCACACATAACAGTGGTAGGAACTAGTAGGGAAGTGCTGATAAAGTGAGAAGTCTAAGATGTTTATGTGGTAAATTCTGCAGGGACAAGTTGTGGCCGGGAGAAGGCATTATGGTGGTCTAGACCAGATGGAAAAGAAATGGGAAACAGCGATTCAGAGAACGACTTATGAGATAGAACGTCTTCGGTGAGTCCCTGGATGTCAGGGGTTATTTCTCTTCTGTGTTGGATCGGTGCTGTAGTTACTGTCATGTGATGGTGACCTGAGACCACTATGTGGTCTCTATATGGCAGTGTTGTAGGTTATACCTGAGCTTTTGTCTGACCACTGGTGGTGTGTATATGGCAGTGCTGTAGGTTATAATGTGTATATTTATACCTGTGAGAGCTTTTGTTGGATGGGGGGACCAGTGCACAGCCCATATTTTAATATTTCTCTGGAAGTGTTCAGATAAAGAGCCTGGTGAAACTTGGGTTACATGCACTGGTCCATTAAATCAGAAAAGTACAGCGTACACACCCGCTCATGGAAGGCCACGAATATGTGGCCACACCGATAGGTTGGGAGCAAAGGAGGAGACCGGACACTGGCAGGGTGAGGGGAGGTGAGTGACATGCCGGGGAACCGTAGCACGGGTGTTTCCACGGACCGGAGAACGGACTGTAGCGCGTGCTGTGACATTCAAACATCCAAAACAGTTTTTAAACTCTTAGGGGGACATGTATGAAAATTGTCTTGCCCATAGCAACCAATCAGGGTTCCCCTTTCATTTCATATAGTGCTCTGAAGAAATGAAAGGGGAACCCCTGATTGGTTGCTATGGGCAACAAGAAAAGTCTTAGACCAAGTCAGTTTTCGTACATGTCCCCCCCTTAGTCATGTTTCGAGGCTTTTTTGTTTGTCAGATATGACTTTTAAGGATTGCTACTTTCAATAGGTGGTGCTGGAGTCTTAGCTCTTTCAGTCATGAACTGTTTTACAAGGTGCAAACAGGTTAAGCTGTAATTATTTTTTAGGTCAAGGATTTATTAGAGCAGTCAGGCCATTCACATTCCAGACAATGGACAGTGAAGCAAGTCTGGACAGTCCTCCACTTATCTGGACAAAGGCTGGATACCAAGCCCATCAACACCTGCAAATATCCTGCTTTGTGGTTGCTTTATTACAGCCCATTCCCCTAATAAGAGGATGCTACATAGTTCCCTCATTTCAGAAGGAATCGCTTCTCGGCATTCCAGCATAATATATCTCCAATTTAAAACAGGGTAAAAATACCAACTACTGACACAACAGGGTCATTAAACTCTGCTGTGCCCACAGGCTATGCTTGGCTTAAAGAATGAGGTCTGGGATAATCCATCACATAGAAAAGGTAGAGAAAATGTATCTCTAGAAGAATTTTCAACACGGGTCAAGACATCACATTTAAAAGCTTAGCAAGTGTTTTTCAACCGATCTGACAAGGCTGACTGCAATGCAGTGTGTATAATGTCCATACTTGTGGAATATATAGGAATTAAAAAAAAAAACATTTTTAACCCTTCAGGGGTAAATTTTAAGGGTGTGTAACCTTGCATCCCTTTTAAAGAGGGTGTAACGGATAGCCTGGTACCTAAGGCTTGTACCCGCTACCAACTTTAACGCCTTAGGGCGACATGTGCCAACTCGCCATCAGTTTTTTGGTTTATTTTGCACTCAAACCACTTTTGATGCCATGTTCTTGTTGTAAATGACCTGCCGTACACCAAACCTAGGCGCATTATACGCCCGGGCACGACACTTAGTAATGCACCTAAATATGGTGCACTGTGCGCCTCCGTCAGGCGCATTACATATACTACCAATGATATGCTATGCGACGCGAGTTGCGCAATGCGCCTTTTTTTGATGTGATGCGCCTTTTTCGGCGCAATGCGCCTTTTTAGGTGCATTAAGGTATAACTGACGCAAGTTTTTAGAAAGTATCGGACTTTCAGCCGCACTTTACATTGAGTTATATCGCCTAAAACTGGCATGGATATGCCACTTTTCGGACATGTCACCCTTAGTGTCTGAGCCATTTTCATGTTTTTATTTCCGTTTTTTCCGTCCCATATTCCAAGTCATTTATTTTTCTGTCACCATAGCCATATTGGGGGCTTACTTTTTGATAAGCAAGTTGTATTTCTAAAATGGTACAATTTAATGCACCATATACTGTAATGTCTTGGAGAGCCCAAAAATTTTCTTTGTGAGGTGGAAATGGCAAGAAAAAACTATTGTGCAATGTTTTAGGGGGGTGTTTTCATGGAGTACATTGACCAAAATAAATTACAAGTCATTTGTAATTCAGCAGGTCGGTATGATTTCAGCAATATCAGATTTATATAGTTTTTGTTATATTCAACTACTTTTTAAAAAAAAAAAAAAAAAAACTGTTAAAAATGGCTTTAGCATTTTCTGAGGCCAATACCCTTTTTTTAATTTCTCCTCCAGTAGAGCTGAGTGATGGGTAATTTTTTGCAGAGCCCGGTGTAGTTTTTATTGGTATCATTTTGTACAATATACTACAGCATATAGGGTGTAGTAGAAGTATGTTCATGGCAGCCACATAGGCTTTCATTAGGGCTTTCGTGTATGGTATGGGCTTAGAAAATGAGCCAGCTTTGTACTCTCTCAGTGCTACTAAGATGCACCAGTACGACCTAGTGCGTTAATAGGTTTATGGGGTTGTCCAACTCCTGTTTAAGTTTGGTTTAGAGGCTCAGCGAAAATAAGAAAGCATACTCATACATACTCACTGCTGAGAGTTGAGGACTTCCCTATGATAGGAGGAACAGACAGGGTAATCTGTCACAAAGACCAGGATCATTGAACAGTATGTTGTTTACCTGGGGCCCGAGTTCAACATATCGCGGATCGGGTTGACAGATTATTGGGTGGGGCTGGTGAGAATCCATGTGTCATGGCGCACATCGGCACCAATGACAAAGTTAGAGGTAGGTGGATTGCCCTTAAAAAGGATTTTAGGACCCACCGCTCCCTCCTATGGTTGGCACTAGTTCTCTGTTCTTCTCTTTGGTTTAGTTTACCGAGTTAGGTTATTAAGTATTTCGGCTGACAGTACTTATGTCTTTATTGGCCCTGTCACTACACATACGGGGTCGCTGCTAGTACTCTATGCCAGGTTCTCATATCCAGGTTATCATAAACTGCCCCCTGCGTTAAAGTGGTAGGGTAACATTGAGTTTCTTTTTTATTTTTTATTTTTTTGATCTCATCAAAATAGGCTAAAAGTATTTGCTGTAGACGAAAAATCTGTTTGCTTCTTTTACACCATGTTTGCTTCTTAATGTACTGAGATTATACCTGAGTAGTGTGATGTGTATTGTTATTGGATACTTTACTGTTGTGCTTTATGTTACCTGCTGATTACTTAATAAACCTTTTTGAATAAGAAAAAAAAAGGATTTTAGGGACTTAAGTCAAAAGGCAAGGACCTCCAAGGTAGTATTTTCAGAAATAATACCTGTACCACGAGCTACACCAGAGAGGAAGCAGGAGATTAGAGAGGTGAATAAATGGCTCAAAAATTGGTGTAGGAAAGAGGGATTTGGGATTTTGGAGAACTGGGCTGACTTCTGTCTAGACTCTATGGTAGGAATCGGCTGTACCTAAATGGGGAGGTGGCAGCTGTATTGGGGGACAAAATGTCCAGGAAGTTGAAGGAGTATTTAAAGGGGGTTGTCTCACTACAAGGATTGCTTTTTATATTAAAGAGCTTGCAAAAACAAGTCACTTTGCAATATATGTCCATTAACAATGTCCTACCTACTCATAGATATCGCCTCTTTTATGAGCTGCATCAGCTCCTCAGGTCTCTATAGCTACAGACCTGTTTGATCTATCCTGATAGGCTGCCAGCACTGGTTGCTATAGCTACAGACCTGGCTTCTACTGCAGCCTAGTGGAAGCCAGTAAACACGCCCCTGAATTCAAAATGTAACCAATAAAACATGACTGAGGTAAGTTGAATCATGTAGTGAGACAACCCCTTTAAGCTAGGGACTGGGGGAAGGCAATTCCACATATAGTGTGCAATATACTGAAGATAGAGAGTTGGGAATTAGTAATAAATCAGGTGGTGGAGTTGAGGAAGGTCTGTAGGAATAGTTCATAAGGACAGGGTTAAAAGAATGAAAACTTAAAAAGACTCTCAATTGAATGCTGACCAATGCCAGGAGTCTTGAGACAAGAGATCTTGTTGTGGGCACAAGTGGCACACAAGAGAACAAAGTCTTTGACCTCTTGAATAAGATTATGCCACCAGTAGTGTTGAGATGCCAGTAACAAACATTTCTGGATTCCAGGATTACCAGCATGCATAAAAGAATGGCTCCATTTCAAGATTCTTTTTCTTAAAGCAGAACGATCAAAGGTTTTCCCTGGAGGTACACGATGGAAGTCAATTGGAGCTGCGGTGATCAGACGTTTAGGTGGAACAATATGCCAATGTGCTTAGTCATGGCCAACAGTATCAGAAGAGCGAGAGAGAGCATCAGCCTTGATATTCTTGTCTGCCGGTCCGAAGTGTAGCAAAAAGTCAAAACAGGAGAAGAAGAGGGACCACTTTGCTTGACCAGGATTCAATCACTGTGCTGTTTGGAGATACAAGAGATTCTTGTGATCTATATAAATGTTTACCAGATGAAGAGCCCCTTCTTACAGATGGCTCCATACCTCTAAAGGCAATTTTATGGCCAATCATTCTTGGTCCCCAATAGTGTAAAAACTCTCTGCAGGGGAAAACGTCTTGGAGAAAAACCCACAGGTGATAATCTTGCCCTTAGGACTTTTCTGTATGAGAACAGCCCCAGATCCTACAGTTATCCACCTCAAGAAAGAAGGGTTTTTCAGGATCAGGATGAGACAAGATAGGAGCAGAGGAAAATACAGACTAAAGACAAGTGAAAGCTTATTCAGCCTCCTGCAGACAAAGTTTGGGGTTAGCACTCTTTTTGGTTAGTGCCAGTCTGGGTTCCACCAAAGTGCAATAGCGGGGAATGAATTGGTGGTACTAGATAGCGAACCCCAAGGAGCGTTGAATAGCATGAAGTCAGACTGGTCATGGGCAGTTCATGATGGTAGACAATTGGGCAGGATCCATTTGAAGACCCTTGTTTGAGATGATGTAGCTGAGAAAGGTTATCCTAGATTGTTTGAAGACGCGCTTTTCAGGTTTGGTGTAGAGACGACTGCTATGTAGACATCTTAGAACAGAGGTGTCAAACTGCAGCCCTCCAGCTATTGGGAAACTACAACTCCCATCATTCATTTGTATAATCTATAACAGTGGGCCTGATGGGAGTTGTAGTTTCCCAACAGCTGGAGGGTTGTAAGTTCGCCGCAAGTTAAGTTTAGTGAAGATCTTGGCTCTTGAAGGAGAATTCAGCACTGGCTGGGTAGGAAGACTTGTGGATGATTTTTCCTTGATATAGGCTAACATGCACTGGGTCTCAGGCACAGACAAAGGGTAAACTCTTTCACAAGGAGGTGTTGTGCCAGGCAGAAAGTTGATAGGACATTCAACGGCTCTGTAGAGTCTCCACTTGTTTCTCACAGAAGACATCCACAAATTCCTGGTATGAGGATGGGAGACCAGGAAGCGGAGTGGCAGGCGTTAGTGGTGAAGTGGTAAGCACCAGACGGGGTGCCACAAGACAGCAATGCATGACCTTGCCTATTTGACAATTGAGCATGGGAGCAATTCAGGGTAGTCCCAGCAGTAGTGCAGAGGAGAAATAAGACAACATGTGGAACACGAACTGTCCTGAATGAAATACTCAGAACCGCCACAGTAGAAGCAGAGATTCTGCCAGCATTGGAGGGAAAGTTCTTGCTCAGTCACGTGGAACACCATCTTTTCTTTACATAATGCCCCCACTTGAAGTGTCAGAGGCACAGTACAAAACTTAATGGGGTCTTTCAGAAATTTTCCATTAATAGATGAGATAAGCAAGGGTTTTTTCAGTTGGACCACAAGAAGACGCTACTTGGACACCAAATCAATTAAATTTCAAGAGTTCAAAAAAGTGACTTGAAACGAGGTATCAGACGAAAAAGAGAGCAGGACCAGCATGGTCAAATATGGAGCGGTAGTATTCATACTTAGGCATGTGTCTCCCACGTAGTCTTGGTGCGGAAGTTTCCCGGAATGAACAGTCCTGGATAAAATGCTCAGAACTGCCACAGTAGAAGCAGAGAATCTGCCGGTCAGAGGGAATATTCTTGCTCAGACAGGTGGACTCTTTCTGCTTGCATTGGTTCCTCTTGAGAGAACATTGGTGGATAAAGCGAAGGTCTTTGGAACACTGAAACAAGTTGAGGAAGTCTACGAGGATGGACGGTTTTATGCTGTTGGTGGATCTCCAGTTGTCTTCCAGCAAAATGGATTTCTGTTCTAGTAGATAGGTGAATAAGTTCATCCAGAGGGAAAGGAAGATCCTGACTGGCTAGCTTGCTCTTAACTCTTAGTGTAAGTCCTCGCCAGAATGTTGTTACAAGGGACGTTATTCCATGTGAGACTTGATGAGAGTGTGTGGAATTGCACTGCAAATTGTCTGACTGTGGAGTCAACCTCTACTGATTAATTCACGTTTGATCCAGTAATGCATTTCCAGGTCCTCTTCTCTGGTGTTCAGTTGTCTTCAAACTTTGACCAAACTAAATATCCGTGATGAAGTTTTCGATTGGCACTGACATTGTCCAATGCCAATGTTTGGAAGTCATGGCTCTGGATGGTAATATTGGGCAGCGTCCTCTACCCATTGCAGTGGTGACATTCCTATTCAGCCCGAGCCGGAAGACAACAGAAGACTGTTGAAGAGGACTGGGAGAGGCATCGCTGGATTGAATGTGAATTAAGTGGTGCGTACGGGGTTTTTTATTTTCTCCAGTCCTCTGCACCATACAGATGTAGCAGAACTAAGCTTGAAAGATAATATATCCTGATATCACAACATAGAATCTTATTTCTACTTTTTCATTGCTTTTCAATAGTTTTTAAGAGATAAAAAAGATAACACAAAAAGCAGTCAAGTTAAATTTTGCTACGTCTGTACTTAAAGTTAAAAAAGGGACGTCAGACAACCCTTTAAACTCTATAACAGCATTATACTGACATTACATTGCACTGAAATTATCTTACTTTATATGTGGCCCCATTGTTATTTGAGCAGTGTACAGTAGTATTATGTGACCCTGCTACTTAGCACAGTTTATTGGTGCAATATATAGTGATGGCAGCACTGTGAAAGACTGTCATTTAGACAACTGTAGAGCATGCTTGGTAACTTTTGAAAATTGGCTTTAGGCAGATTTATGTGCCGCAGGATTTTTTTTTATTTTTGCAAACCACACCCTTTTTATAGGTCACATCCCCTCTTTAAAACCACATCTCTTGATGGGCTCATCCTCACATCCATCAATCACACTTACCGCTAAAATTCACATTTCTATGTCACTGAATTGTAAGAGACAATTTTATTGTTTTGTAGATGGAGCAGTGTGAGAGCTTTTTATTTGCAGGATAAGTTCACATTTTCATTGATACCTTTTTGGGGTGCATACAAGTTTTTGATAATTTTTTTGTAAGGATGGATGAACACAAAAATAGCAACTTGTCTTGACTTTTATAATTTTTTTCACTGTTAATAAATGACAACAATTTTATAGACTGGATTGGACTATATCTTTTATGCGTTCTTTTTTTCTGTTACAAAATAAAGTGTTTTTATAAGTGAATAGGGGTTATGTGTACAATCTTTTTAAATATAGTTTTCATCTTTCAAAAATGTGTAACTGTATTTTTTTGCTATTTTTAGTCCTAATTTGGAACTAACCTACACAATTGCTTGATTGCTATAATTATAAGCTAGTAGAAAGTTTGTCCTAGCATAGTGCCTGTAATAGAAAATGCATACACTCAAGGGCATAAGGGCAGAATTCTTGTCCCAGAGAGGCATCTGCAATCTAGTTATATAAATATACATCCGCTACACTGCTGATTTGGATAAGTTGATGAGTTTGAATAAAATGCCACCCCTCAACTTGGTACTACACACATTACGCAGTGCATTCCTGAACATATAGGCCAGAGTAGCCTGCTACAGGGTTCAGTCTAGTCCAGCCATTGAATATGGCCCAAAAATTGTAGTGTTTTTTGAGTAAGTAATGTCCCATTTTTTGTATGTGTTTCTTCTGTAAATTGGTAGTGTAGGGACTCGCAAGACATGAGGACAGTTGACGCCGGTTGCGAGCTTGCGAATTGGGGCCCCTGTACCAACTAATACCTCATATTTAACATTTTTCCAGTATGCCATATTTTTTTGCTCACCGTGAGCTAGGGCCAAAGAAACAACCCGAACGCATTGGTGAATACTTGTGTACCCTCTGCATGTTTTTGTACAAGGAATAAAGCAGCTTGGATTTTTTGCACCGATACGCTGGCCTTCTATCCTGTTTTGTTTGTGCACTGTCTATGGGCTCTGAGCCGTGAGCATAAGGATCGCGCGTTTGGATGCTAGCTGCCGTAATCAGGATTGAATAGGTGCATCTGAGAGACTGTGAAGTGGTGAGTCTGCTGCCTACTTTTCACGTATGTGATTCAGCTTATACATATTTTTTTTATCTGCCCAAGAATGCTGGGGAGCAGAGGGTGTCTGTGTTTTGTGTTGGACACCCAGAAAGTGCTGGGCAGCCCGTCTCATCTAATAGTATGGGTGTCACTAATAGGTTGTAAGCCAGCGTGGTGTACCACGTATCTGTATTTATGGCACCCTTCTGTATTGCCTTATTTATATGCAATTGTAGTGCCAGCAACCACCCCCCTCATGCACTGAGGTCGTGTGAGTGGTTGTTTTATTGGTATTTTTGCATTAGTGCAATCTCCCTATGCATTATACTGTGGCTTTTCTGCATGCTGGTGTGAACAGGTATTAAGTTAATGTGCAGTTTTTTATCATCTAATTATTCCCCTAGCAGTGGGGTGTGTGAGCTGCTGCTCAGCAATTAGCAGCACCTGTTAATTTTTCCCAGGTAGCTTATAGGCTAGAGTTGCCTGCTACTGGGTTCAGTCTAGTCCAGCTATTGAGCTGTTAATATGGCCCAAAAATTGTAGTGTCTTTTGGATGTGGGTGCAGACTGTCAGTGAAGCAGAAGCGACTCTCTGCTGCACTGGTTTCTAGGTGTTGTGGCATAATTTTTCTTGAAAATCTGCTCCCCCCTGTTAGTGAGGGTGGGACCTCAGTGTCCTATACAGAATAATTCATTTGCAAGCCCATCTGTATTGGCTTATACACATAAACACATCAGCATGTCATGTGATCATCCAACAACATGGTGGCAAGATTTTGATCATGAACTGACATGGGACACACTAACGAAAATAAAGAAATAAACATGATTTTATTGATTTAATATTTTTTTTTCGTTACCCCCATATTATCATTCGTTTTATATACACATCGGTACAACTTCTGTAGTCTTATCATTTGATTTCGGCCATGTACAGTTTTTATTTCAGATTGCATTAGAAAACTCATAGGAGCGTCGCTCGCTCTCCCTTTGGTCCCAAAAAACGGCGCCTCTTTTAACTTTGCCAATCACAGAGCGCGCTCAGAATTTTTTTTTCCCCATAGAACTCTATGGAAAGTAGCTCGCGCTCTGATTGGCTAAGCTGGACGATCCCCCACCAATCAGCTCGTTTCTGCATTTTTACTGTATTTTGAACTGTCCCGCCTTTGAATATGATTGGTCAATTTTTCTCCATAGGTTATAATGGGCCACTGTCTCTCCTATTCTGATTGGTCCAAACTTCTCCATAGGATATAATGGGTCTTTGTCGCTCCTATTCTGATTGGCTGGCTTCTGCCGACCAATGAGAATAGCTTAAACAATTTGAATTACTGTATTTCCCAGCAATTCTCTCTATTGCAATTCCCTATGTAACGCCGGTCTCGGCGACAAACGCGTTGTTCAGGTTTTTAACTGCTTTATTTGTAAAGAAGGGTTCGGCTTTTTATCTGATAATGTTTTACATTTAATAAAAAAATTTTTTTTATTAATACTTCATGCCGCACGATTGGTCTAAACTTCCCCATAGGTTTTAATGGTTCACTGTCGCTCCTATTCTGATTGGCCGGTTTATGCCGACCAATCAGAATAGCTTTCGGAATTTGAATTACTATATTTCCCGGCAATTTCCAATATCCTAATTCTTGAATTAGGATATTAGAAAGTGATTTTGTTTTATGAATTTTTTATTTTTTAGGTTTCAGCTCTTTTCCTGAGAATGTTTTCCGCCTTTATAAAGGTGATTTGTGATTCATACTCCGCACCGACATCTGGAATGATTTCTCGCTGTTCTAGCCTGTCTCGCATCGGAACTGTTTTTTCGGCGCAGTCCCGCACAGCGCCTAAGTCCCGCACTGCGCCCTTGTCCCCACACTGCGCCCCACACACTGGCGAGGGGCAGGGAACTTTTGCCCGCATGTACGAGCGCACCGCCTCGGACGGCGAATCTTAGGCGCAGCGCCGCACTGCGCCTCAGTCCCCGCACTGCGCCCCACACACTGGCCGGGCGCGGTGGACTTTTTCCCCGCATGTATGACCGCACTACCTCCGGCGCCGAATCATAGGCGAAGCGCTGCACTGCGCCTCAGTCCCGCACTGCGCCTAACACACAGGCGAGGCGCGGCGGACTTTACATGAAATGTATGAGCGCGCCCAGCCCCGACATAAATCAGGCGCAGATTCCGCCGGAAAACTGCCGGAAATGTGCGCCCCGACCCGGCGAGATATATACATGTCGCCCCTTGTCTTTATTGGGATTTGAACCTAGGACCAGAGTGCTGCAACGTAACAGTGCTAAACACTGAGCCACCATGTTCACAAGCTAGGTGGTGCTAAAGGTTTGCAGACTGGGGCAGTCATCATTATTTTTCATAATTTTTTTTATTGTGCTTTAAGTTTATTAATTTTATAATTTATTTATTTTACATATTATGCCCCCCAATATAGTCTGAAAAATACCTCTGTAGGGCATTTTATATAACCTTTTTTGTATTGCTGATTTCCCCAGTAGATATTATATTAGCCCCAATTAGAGGGGGAATACAGTCCCCATCACTGACTGCAGAGCTGACCTGGGTCTGTAAAGACCAAGCAGCTAATATAGTTACCTCGGTCTGGTGGTCATGTGATTGCTGGAGACGGAAGGCAAAAGTCTAAGGGTGACATGTATGAACAGGGCTGTATAAACATCAAGGGTGACATGTATGAACGGGGCTGGCCCTGTTCGCTATATTTTTCATCAGTTACACTCCAGTATCAGGTGCATTACAGAGCGCACTTTGTAATGTGCCTGAGATCGGGGGGGTGCCGGAGGCGTGTCGCACTACAACTGTACGAAGCTATAAATTTATAGCTTCAGTACGGCAAATCCAGGCACATTACTGCTGGAACAGGTAGAGCACTTTAAAAGTGGTTTACCTGAGCCAGAAGTGTCGCTTTGTAGCTAGAAAGCGCTAAATCTATGACCCACAGTAGAACAGATTAATAGACTCAGGCACATTCTATGTTACGAATGTGCGGAAAAAAAATGGCGCCTGGGCGCCAAAAATCATACATATCGCCCTAAGAGCGGACAACATGTATGAACAAAAAAATCTGGCGCATTCTGAAGCAGACCCGACACTTTTGTATGCACCAATTCTATAGGGGCGAGTCGAACTAGATTTGTACGATGCATCACATTTATGAATGTGTCACAACAAAATGTGGTGAGGCTGAGAAAAATTTTGAGGCATTCACTGTATGCACCACTTTTTGGCACATAAATGTGTTTCGCAATGACATACATTTATAAAGTGTTGTGAGACACTTTCATAAATACTGATCAATGGTACACTAACTGAGAAGTACAACTGTCAAGGTGGAGCACTTTTCATACATATCCTAAATGCTACCTGCTGATCTCTATATGTGTTGCCCATTGAGTGCCATGTATAAAGGGCAACATGTATGAACGTTGGCTCTGACAGACCAGTTCTAAATTGCTTTAAGGCAGTGTAGAATGCGCCAGAATGTATGAAGCTGTTCTTCTGCAGGTCATACATACAGGGCAGTGTAGAGCCAATACCACAAGTCTGGCTCAGGCACCACCTTTACCCTGGTCTGGTTGTTCTTCTGCAGGTCATACATACAGGGCAGTGTAGAGCCAATACCACAAGTCTGGCTCAGGCACCACCTTTACCCGGGTCTGGCTGTTCTTTGCAGGTCATACATACGGGTTTGCAGTGTAGAGCCAATACCACAAGTCTGGGCTCATGGCAACCACCTTTAACCCCCGGGGTTGGCTGTTCTTCTGCAGGTCATACATACAGGACAGTGTAGAGCAAATACCACAAGTCTGGCTCAGGCACCCACCTTTACCCTGGTCTAGATGTTCTTTTTGCAGGTCTATACATACAGGAAACAGTGTAGTGCCAATTCCACAAGTCTGGCTCCAGGCACCACCTTTAACCCTGGTCTGGCTGTTCTTCTGCAGGTCATACATACAGGGCAGGTAGGCCAATACCACAAAGTCTGGCTCAGGCACCACCTTTACCCTGGTCTGTTCTTCTGCAGGTCACACATTAAGGGCAGTGTAGAGCCAATACCACAAGTCTGGCTCAGGCACCCCTTTACCCTGGTCTGGCTGTTCTTTGCAGGTCTTTACATACAGCGAAGTGTAGAGCCAATACGACAAGTCTGGCTCAGGCACCACCTTTACCCTGCTCTGGCTGTTCTAACTGTTCTGTGTCTACATCTATGAATGAGGTGTGGCGCTCCCAGAACGCCCTAATCTTTGGCGCATTAAAATGTGTCTTTGATGCATTATAAAGGGACTTATTGCAGCAAGGTTTGGAATGTG
This sequence comes from Phyllomedusa bahiana, assembly GCA_025379985.1. Lineage (NCBI taxonomy): Eukaryota > Metazoa > Chordata > Amphibia > Anura > Hylidae > Phyllomedusa > Phyllomedusa bahiana. The sequence continues at coordinate 12,667 of JAODAL010026757.1, read as the reverse complement.
TCTGTTCGTACTTTCTTTATGGCTCAAAGTACACCAGAAAACCGGTGCAGCCCGGCTTATACATGTCACACATAGTGTTTAGGAAGGCAGGGACCGTAATAAACCATCTCCACCTTTTCTTTAAATGGAAGAGAGGCTGGACATACGCTCTACTGCTCCATTCAAATTCTATAAGACTGACGGAGATGAGTGCTGTACTTTTCAATTTTTGCTAGTCCTATATAATCTGAACTGTGCAGCCAAGCACATGTTGAGCCAGGGCTCCATTTAAAGATTTCCTCACAGTTGGGAAGGATGGGGGACTCAGGCGTCCTCATTTTAGAGATTGCGAGAGTCTCATCCTCAGCGATCAGACATCTATTGCTTATCCTGTGAATAGCTACTAAGGGCAACATGTATGTATTTTGGCACTCAGTCGCCATTTTTTTTGCATGCATTAATAGCGTAGAATGTGTCTGAATCTACGAACCTGTTCCACTGTGGGTCATAGATTTAGCGTTTTTGAGCTACAAAGCTTTTAAATTGTTCTACATGTTCCAGCAGTAATGCGCCTGGATTTGCCATACTAAAGTCTTAGATGTGTAGCTGCATACGGTTGTTGTGCCACACGCCTACAGCACGTGCCCACATCTCAGGCGCATTACATTACATAATGTGCCCAATTTATGAGTGCGTCTGTTCATACATCGAGCACACAGCGCTGTGGCAGTTTTGGGGCTGAAAGGACGACAGACTACTGGCGCAGCCCTGCATACATGTCACACTAAATGTCTTTGGTGGCACAATACCTTTAGCAATCAATTTGAAAACAGCATCAAATAAAACTGCCTGCTAGTGTAATGTGCATGGCTGACTCCCAGATATCAGAGTCAATCTGGATCAGACATGTTGGATTTCAACGCAACCTGTAGTGTTATCAGGGAAAGGGTAGTCACTACCAGGTGTTCCCCTCTATCTGTTTAAATAAATATGTACTCTTGTCCAAGTCAATTTTGGTAAAACAAATAAAAAGTTCACTTTGAGGCAAATGTGATAGATAGATAGATAGATAGATAGATAGATAGATAGATAGATAGATAGATAGATAGATAGATAGATATGTGTGTGTGTATATATATATATATATATATATATATATAAGATTGATATAAAAATAACTTTAGAGTAAATAAAGTGACTGCATAAACATATACATAAAGTAACAAGTACATACACATTGAGTAACTCATACACAAGTTGGAGAAGCAGCACAAAACAACCAGGCACATGATCAGTAATATGCTATTGTGTTCTTACCCAAGGCTCGATCCCCAGGGGGACAGCTGGGGGCGCAGCGCACAACCCCCACGATGATGATGAGCAACCCTCCCAGCAGGGGATACCTGTATCCTGCCATTGTGAGAAGGGAGTGAGAAGACTGATGTGGCACAGGCAGCAGTGGAGAGCTCTGAACCACTTCTGAGAGTCTGGGCTGTATCAAGACCCCTTTTTTTTTTTTCCTTTCTTTCTAGGCAGTCAAATTGCTCACGTGCTACAATGAATATGTCCCTGGGGTCATGTTACATTGGATGTTCTAGGGATATTCAGATTTAGTAGGAGCAGGCTGCAGATCCCTAGTCAGTCTGGAAGATAATAGCTTTCTTTTTACATAGGGAATCATTAATTCCAGACTCTTTCTAGGTAGTTAGAAGTGTTTTCTGGAAGTAGCGGCCAGGGAGGACTATGAATTACTGAATAAAAGATTTGTTGTCCTTATAAAAGACCTGACTTTGAGAGATTACATATGTCTCTAACTGTTCCCATGCTATGGTTGCACAAGAGCAGAAATGCTTGCAGTCTATAACCACGATACCACAAAAATGCACACAAATTCTTACTTTGCTCTCGGTGGAGTTCAGAGGATGTGTCTGAACATCTTGTTTACTATAGAAAACATGGACTCCTTCTTGCCAGATCAAATTATTCAACTTTTCTGATTAAACCAAGGGCAAATGCTATGGGAGCTGAAGAGGTAGAAGTTGCACCAATATTGGAGTATGGGGAGTAGAGATGGGCGAATTTCTCAAAAATTCGATTCACCAGGTTCGCCGAATTTTCCGCAAAAATTTGTTTCGACTGGAATCGCATTAAAAAAACAGCTATTTCCTGGCTGCGGAGAGCCGGTAGGGTGTTGTAGAACATTGTTCCATGCTCAAATATGCAGAGTAAGTATGGCTTGGTCTTCATACAATGCTGTGTTTTAGTATGACACGCAGTTGACAGCCGCCGCTCTTAGAATCGCTTCACACTTCACTTCTCTGGGCAGTTACAGGGGCAAAACTGACCAAATAACTGAAGTGGGAACGCAGCCTGACAAGGTAATGTCAGCGCCAGCTGGAAAGAACCAAGCTGAGGGCCAAGATCCTACTATAACGTCAAAGAGCGCACTCCTTTTACACCGACATCAGATGATTCCACAGATTATGACAGAACCTGTTCTGTTAAACGCTGATACATGTAGAGCCCCCTGAAAGAGTGGAGAGGGTGTCGACAGTAATTTTGCGTTGACGTCACTGATCATGTTGCCCTTCCTTTCATCCATCAGTGTCCGCTTTCAATCGGTCAATAATCCATCAGTATTGCTAAAGCCAAAAACAAACAGGAGTTGATCCAAAACAGATATGACCAGTAAATGGGATATTTGCATGTCTTCTGTGTTCTGTATCCACTCCTGCTTTTGGCTACCTAATCATCAGACAATCCTTATCCTTTTCATTCCTTTTGACAGATTAAAAGAAGGGGAAAAACAAACATAGTGGCAATGTCATAGAGTGGTGAGGGTGGAAACAGCATTAGGAAACCACAGGGTGTTACAGTGAGACAATGGTCAGTTGGCAGCAGCATGAGTAGGAGGTGGCAGCAACATCACTAGACCAGAGTGGCAAATGACAGGTTGAGAAGGTGGCAGCAACATCAGCAGGCCACAGAGTGGTACAATGACAGGTTGAGAAGGTGGCAGCAACATCAGTAGGCCACAAAGTGGCACAATGACAGAGTGTGGAGGTGGCAGCAACATCAGTAGGCCACAGAGTGGCACAACAGCGGCAGCAACAGCAGCATGAGATCGGAGAGTGGCACAATGACAAATTCTGGAGATGGTAGCAACATGAGTTGGCCACAGAGTGGCACAATGACACAGCGTAGAGGTGGCAGCAGCATGAGTAGGCCACAGATTGGCACAGTGACAAAGTGTGGAGGTGGGTGGCAATACCAGTCCCTGATAAAGATGGTTGTAGGCAGATGGATAAACTGTCAGCAGAAGATTGGCATCAGCCGGGTGGCGTAATAAGAATAGTGGCTGAGGCCGGTAGTTTGAACCCAGACTCATTTCTCAAAGTTTTGGTGAGGCGTCATGGCTGATCTAATCTGATGCATAAGGCATTGGTGTGTGGAAATCCTGGTCGATCCACGCCTGATTCATCTTGACAAAGGTGAGTCTCTCCACATTTTGGGTGGACAAGCGAGTTCTCCTTTGGGTAACTATGACCCCCACAGCACTGAACACCCGCTCTGATGCCACACTACTGGTCGGGCAGGACAGCTTCTCCAGTGCAAACTCGGCAAGTTGCGGCCACACATCTAGTTTGGCTACCCAGTAGTCCAGCGGATCTTTAATGTGGAGTGGCAGAGTGCTGTCCTGTAGGCCACCACCTGCTGGTTCAGGGTCTGTTCCAGGTCCTGCTGCTGCTGGTAAGTACTCTCATCACTAGGCTGGTTAAGTAAGCTGTTCATCAACGACTCCAAAATTAGGCTGCTGCTGATGGAGCTGCTACTGCTCCTATCCCCCCTCCTCCCAACAGCAGCCGTGGCAGTGGTACGTGAGCGATGAGGAACCCCCTGGTCAGACCTGTCAGAGGATGGAAGATGGTGCAGATAGGCAGCGGCCAACTGACTACATAGGATTTCTCTATAGTACGTAAGTTTCTCCGCCCTCTCGGCAGGTGGAAAAAAGGCTCCCATTTTGGACCGCTAGCGAGGGTCCCAGTGGGTGTAGAGCCAGAAGTCATCCCTCTGCCGGATGGTGAGTATTCGGCTGTCACTAGCCAGGCAAATCAGCATGCTGCGGGCCATCTGCCCAAGTGACTCTGAGGGACTCCCTGCCTCCATCTCCACTGTATACTGCCACGATGCTTGGGGGTCATCTGCCTCGTCTTCCTCATCTCCCTCTACCTCTCCGGCTGCTCCTGCTCCTCCTCTCCTGTTACCTGAGTAGAAAAACCACTCATTTCGCCAGACACTGCATGTGCTCCAATGTCCTCTTCCTCCAGTTCAGCCCCCACCGGACTCATGTGGCCATGAGATGTAGTCACCACGTCTGCAGTCCTCTGACCAGACAGATTTTGCCGCATTTGTTCCAGGATATGAAGCAGTGGAATGACGTTATTCATCCCGTAGTCCTAGCGACTGACAAATAACGGGGCCTCCTCAAAGGGCCTGAGCAAACGGCAGGTATCACTCATGAGCTGCCACTGGCTGATATCAAAATTACACAGGGGAGTACTCCTGTCTGCTTGGATCATCAAAAATCGTTAATGGCCTTTCTCTGTTCATACAGTCAGTCTAACATATGGAGGCTGGAATTCCAACGGGTGGAAACATCGCATATGAGCCTATGTTGGGGGAGGCCATTCTGCCGCTGCAGCTCAAGGAGTGTGTGCTTGGCTTTGTAGGAATGGATGAAGTGCATGCACAGTTTTCTGGCCATTTTTAGAATTCCTTGCAGATGGGTGGAAGACTTAAGAAACCTTTTGACAACCAGATTAAACACTTGCGCCATGCAAGGCGCATGGCTCAGCCCTCCTCGGTGCAGCATGGACACCATGTTCCTTCCATTGTCTGTCACCATGGTTCCGATTTGCAGTTATCGCGGAGAAAGCCACACATTGATTTTGTGTTGCATGACGCGGAGCAGTTCCTCCCCTGTGTGACTTTGTTCGCCCAGGCAAACCAGGTGTAGAACTGCGTGACACCACTGTGCCCTGCACATGTGGTATGATGGAGCATCAGTTAGACTGGTGGAGGCTGAGGTGGTGGTGGAGGAGGAGGCAGACATTGGTGCAGGATCAACAGTTTGACAACGTGGAGGAGAAAGCAGCGTCTCCTGTCCAAGTTGTTGGTGTGGCTGGGCAGGAAGCACATTCACGCAATGGGCTAAAAAGGACATGCATTGTCCCTGACCGTAGTTACAGCTCCACACGTCCGCACTGCCGTGCACCTTGAAAGACACCGATAGGCACAAGGACTGGTCCACCTTCTGTTCTACATATTTGTGCAGGGCTGTTACTGCCTTTTTGGAAAATAAATAACAGGACTCTCCACCTCGGCTCGGCACAAGCCATTAGTTCTCTGAACGGTGCAGAGTCCACCACTTGGAAAGGGAGGGACTGCAGTACCAACAACTTGGACAGGAGCACGGTCAGCTTCTGCACCTTAGGATGGTTGGACGCATACTGCTGTCTCTTGGCAATCGCCTCAGTGACAGCTGGAGCCATGAGTGGCGAGGAGCAGGAGCATCTGGACCGGTAGATGATGGGAAAGACAAACAGCTCCCTTCGGCAAAGGTGGTGGAGCCTTGACTGGCTGAAATGGCATGCGTGCCACTGGGTGCTGCTGCTGTTGCTGCGGAGGAATGGACCACCACATCTGAGACACGTTTCTTCCAGGCCACTGGATTGGGACGCTGCATGTGTTGACGCAGGGCCTTGGTGCCAATGTTAGCTCCCTGGCCACATTTCACTTTCTGCCAACAGATTCTACATATACACATGTTCGGCTCCGTCGGTGTCTTAGCAAAAAACTGACACACCACGGAGTAGGTTATTTTACCGCCAACGCTCCGCACTGAGTGACTACTACCGCCGCCGCCTCGATGAGCCCCTGTGCCGCTACTTTCTTGGACATGCGAAACTGTATAAACCGTGGCCGTTTGGCTCCCGACCTCCCACTGCTGCCACCATGCTGACTCACGGCCACACTACCGACTTGCTGGCTGCACGCTGCCTGACGCGCAAGCTGACACCATCTTCTCCCGACGATGATGATGAAGCCCTTACTTCACCCGGCTCCCAAGTGCGATCGGCTACATCGTCATCGATTTGTGTTTGCCGGTCACTGCTATCCTCCTCAATGGTTATGTTGCAAGCCTGACTGCTTGCAACATAACCTCCCGTGCCACTCTCCACATCAATACTTTCCCACCTACTGCAAGAGGCAGCGGATGTCTGCCCCACCTCTTCGCTGCCAAGCAGCTGCTGACTGTCCTCAAAGAGTTGATCCTCTCTGTATAGTGGCGCTGAGCCCAGACCACATAGAAGTTCTCTGGCTGAGGAAACCGAACGGGACAAAGGTGGGTTGAGGACAGGTGAGGGCCACTGACCTGCTCCCGGGCCATGCCAACCAAATGTTGTGTCTGACGAACCCACCGATTCTTGGCTTGGGTTGTCAGCTGTCATCTGGGAGAAAGTTGATGACCTAGTCAACCAATCAAGAACTCTTGGGTTGCTGGTCAACACACGGCCGCTAAATTACACTGGCAGTTTGGCCTCACCGAGTCACCCCTGCTGCGACATCCCCTTACTGTGCTGCGACCTGTGCCTGCTCCAGGAATGTTTGTGCTACTGCCACTCACATGTGAAGGGCCTGATACCTCTCTTTCTGACATACTGTTTGATCAATAATTTACAGACTCTGTTTAATGAAGATGTCTGTATATGAAAAATATACACCCTGTATTTGACTCCAAATTACCTCACAAACAAGAATATAAATTAACCCTTGGATATAAAATACCCTACAGAAAAAAAACAGATGGAATTTAGGGGTATATGGGGCAAAAAAATACACACACCCTGTATTTTACTCCAAATTACCCTACAATCAAGAGGCTAAATTAAACCTTGGGTATAAAATACCCTTGTCACGTCAGAGGAGGTGCAGTGGGCCCTGACTGCCACCCAGCCCATTGTCCCTGCCTACTTGGCGTGCTGCCCTAGATGGCAGACCCCAACTGGACGCCCCCCTACATACTACGTGCATTTCGTCGGGGGGAAACGCAGGTAGTAGTCCGGGTCGATAATGGTACGGGTCGCCAAAGCAATGATCAGAAACAGGAGAATAACGGTAAACAAGTCAAGGGTCCAAAAACACAGGAGGTATGCAGTAAAAAAAACGGAGGACAAAAAACGTATCGAGGGGCAAACCAAATCAGGAACACGGGTCAAAAAGCAGAAAAAGGAATAACAGGGAAACAAACGGATAACCCTTTTTAGCAAGGGCTAACAGGAAAAGAGGGGGGTTTTTAAAAGAGGTGCCCAGAGCCCACCCCAGCAGACGATTGGGGTGGCCTCCAGGGCCCTCCTATTGGCCCGTGCGAACACCCCTCGACTTTTAAATTAGGAGCGAGCTGTCACTCCTAAGTCATCAGCCCGGCCTTCCCTGGGGTGTCAATGCTAGAGGGATTAACCCCTAACGGCCTTGCTGCTTCACGGGGGAAACGTGCGCTGTGAAGAACCCCCCCCCCCCCCCGAAGTCGGGGTGGAAATTTCCCCTTTTAAAAAGTGATTGGTGAAAAACTTTTGAACCCGGAGGGGGGGAGGTAAAATTAAGACGGGATGCCCCCGGTTCCCCCCACTTCCTGCACCACATAAGGGCCCACAAACGTGAGCTAATTTACGCAAAGGACTTTTGGGGAGATTTGGGGGGGGCAACCAAACCTTATCCCCACACAAAACCATAGAGCAAAGACGTCCTTTTTCACTCTTTCTTTTTTGGATGCTCTGGGGTTGACCAAATTTTTCTGACTTTGGCCCGACGTGCACAGAATTTAACGAAGCATCACTGATTGTGACAGACTTGCGTGGATAAAATGCCTGTCTCGGTGAAAACCCTAGTTGCAAAAAAAAGGAGAGCCCCAGATGAAAATATTATCCTGTTATTAATCGCGAATTACATAATGGTAAGTATTTAACCCAATCCGCCTGCTGATCAGAGACAAAACAACAAAGTTTTTGTGTACCGTTTGTTTCACCCTCTCCATCTGCCCATTAGTCTCAGGTGGAAAGCGAGGAAAAAGATGGGTGATACCCAGAGCCTTACAGAGAGATCTCCAGAAAGGGGACACAAATTGGGACCCCTCGCCCAAAACAATATTTTCGGGAAAACCCATATAGTTTGACAATGTGTTTTGATGAAAATCTCAGCAGCTTCTTGGACAGGGCAAACCTCTTAATGGAACCAAATGACAATCTTACTAAAACGATCACCACTACCCAAATGCCCGTCATACCCTCAGAGGTAGGAAGATCGGTCTTTAAAGTCCATGGAGATTTGGGTCCATGGGTGCTCGGTATGGGGGAGAGGACAAAGTCCCCAGGAGGACAAGTTCTGGGAACCTTTGCCGAGCACAAATGTCACAAGCTGCCCCGTAGGGCCTCCACATCCGATACAATGAAGGGCCCGCAGTAATTGTGAGAGATGACTCTTTGTGCCAGACACTCCGGGATGTCCGGGGTAAAACAGAATCATGCAATTCCCTTTAACAACCGTAGCCGAAACTGAGTGGGGACAAAGACTCAAAAAGCCGGGAAAAATTAGGGAGGTCTCATGTCCTGGTGGTCTTAATCTCAGTGGCTAAATCGGGGGACATGGCTGAGACAATCGTTCTCTTGGTTTAAAAAGGTACTGGATCCTCCCAAAGGGGAGTGACTGGCACAGAAGATTCTAGATAACTTGTCAGCTTTAACATTTTTAGATCCTGGTCTGCAAGTGACTAAAAAATTAAAGCGAGTAAAGAACAATGCCCAACGAGCCTGACGTGGGTTTAGCCTTTTAGCGTTCTCTAGAAAGGTAAGATTTTTATGATCTGCTAGGACCGTGACTTGGTGTTGGGCACCCTCGAGGAAGTGGCGCCATTCCTCGAAGGCCCACTTAATGGGCCCAACAATTCCGGTTCCCCACATTTATAGTTCCTCTCCGCTGAGGAGAATTTTTGGGAATAAAAAAGCACACGGCCGAAGTTGGTCAGGGGGTGACCCCTGGATAGGACTGCCCCTTGCCGAACTCAGAAGCATCGACCTCAACAACGAAAGGGGTTTTGGGATAGTCTGCTTGAACCAACACTGGGGCAGTGACAAAACATGTTAACCCTTTCGAAAGTTCAAAGGTTTCTTTTTGCCGTTCTGATAAAAACCCCCCTTTTTGTCATATCGTAAGGGCAAAAAGAAACGAAATATTTCGGAAAAATTTTTTCGAAAATAGTTAGCAAACCCCAGGAACCACTGTAAGGCTTTAGGGGGGAAGGAAAAACCCAACAAGAATTGCCTGAACTTCCGGGGGATCCATGCAAAATGATTAGGAGTCAAACATATCCCAGAAAGGTCCCTTTCCCGAACCCCAAAAACAACTTTAATTTGAAAATAAACTTTTAACCCTTAAAGATTTGAAAAACTGCCCCCCAAATTTTTTAACATGTGTGGCCAGCCCTGTGAAAAAATTTAAAAATGTCATCTAGTATAAAACCCATACAATGACAATGGTTCTCGAAAACACTTTAGCGGGGTTCTGGAAGACTGCGAGAGCATTACACCACCAAAAAAGGATAACAAATATTCAAAATGGGCCCCCTTTGGGGGATTTTAAAAGCGGGCTTCCACTCATCCCCCTTCTTGAAAGAAAAAGGTTTTAAGCACCTCTTAGGTCCCGTTGGAAAAACCCTTTAGCCCCCCGGGTTTGATTAAAACAGGTCAGGAATCAAAGGTAAGGGGGATTGATTCTGTCCTTATTTTATTGAGCTCTTTAAAACAATGCTGGGCGGGACTTTCCCTCTTTTTTTTTAACAAAGAAAAAGCCTGCACCCCTAGGAGGGCATGAAGGGCCGGATGTGACCCTTTTGTAGACTCTCGTAATGTATTTCTTCTAACTGTTCTCTCGGGGCCTGAAAAGTTAATTTTCCTGCCTTTTGAAACTTACCCCAGGGAAAAGTTCGTGGCCAATCATGGGGCCTATGGGGGTAACCTCTCAGACTTGGGGTTTTTGAAAAAACACGTCAGCAAAAAACACAATAAACCCGGAATTTGCTTACTTTTTGCATTACAAGAAAATAGGGAGACATTTGTCCCAAAATACTGCTTTCCCCACCCAATTAAAATTTTCCCCGAATCCAAACAAAAACCGGGGTTTTGTTCTGAAGCCAGGGTTTTCCCCAAAAAACATCAGGGGTAAACCCCCCAGATAAACGTTTACATTTCTCCCTTTCAAGACCCCAAATAGACCTCAATTTAGGGGGGGGGGGCAATAAGAATAATGCCCTTGCCAAAGGGGGGAATCAATGCCCAACCTCATGGGGCCGTTAGAGGTTCCAGGGAAGGCACAACGTTTGCGAATAAGCGTCCAAAAAATTTTGGGAAATGTCCTGAAATTAAAAAAGACTCCCAGATTCACAAAAAAAAAAAGGAATTTTTCACTTTCAACAACAACTTTTTTGTCCCATAGGGAATCCTTTTCGCGGCGAGTACCTAGGCGCTGGAGTTTTCGGCCAGGGCCCCCTTTTTGGGGGACACCACGGATGTGATGACCTTCTCCGCCACAGTAGAAGCACAGCCCCGGGTGCGAAATGAGGTCCGGTTCACCAGCAGTCCCCCGAAAAAGGGGCCCCTAACCTGATGGGCTCCTCGGGGGGTATTAACACATTTTGAAGGCTCTGTGGCGGGCGAACGGATAGGGGATAAGTGGGGGCAATGAAGAAACGTTCTGCTCCCGGTTTCCCAAAACCCGCTGTCAATCGGACTGCCAAAGTGAGGGCCTCATCAGGGGCCCCGGATAGGATGGCCCCCAAAACTTTCCCCTTAACATGGTCACCAATCCTCAGGGAATGCACCTGAGGGTGGGTGTTCCCCCCCCAAAGGGAGCGCACCAGCGGCAAACTCAGAGGCCTCCTCTACAGCCCCTTTTAAAACCTGCCTTAAGGTGGTAGCTGGTTTGGGCATGCCTCCTATGGGGGTTGTCGAAGAGAAAGTCCCAAAGAGACAAAAAATCTGTCTACAGAAACAATTTTCCGGTGGTCAGGGGGTAGTAAAAATCCCCAACCCCTGGGGGGCCCCGGGAGAAGGGAATGACTTTCCCCACTCTTGTTCCTCTTTACAGGGGTATTGGGCGGAGTCGAAAATACGCCGCATCCCTTCCCAAAAAGTCAGAAAAGCCCTCTTGTCACCCGAAAACCCATGGGGTAGCTGAATGGGGGGTTCCACCCCAAGGGGGAAATGAACCCCGGGGGTTCCTACCCTGTGGGGTACCCCGGGAGGTCCCCGCTGCTTTTACCCTCAGTGCCAGGTCTCGGACCAATAGGTAAGTCTCCCTGCATCTGCTCCACCAGTGTAGTCATAGTGTTCATGGTACCTGGGGAGCAGTAATGTAAGGCCCGAGAAAATGTCCCCGTCAGAGAAGGTGCAGTGGGCCTGACTGCCCCAGCCCAAAGTCCCTGCCTATTGGTGTGCTGCCCTAGATGGGGACCCCAAATGGACGACAGTCCCTACATACTACGTCAGGGGCCTCAGGGGAAAAGCAGAGTAGAAGCCGATTCGTAATGGTACGGGTACACCAAAAACCACGAAACAAAACCCGGAGAATAACGGTAAACAAACCAAGGGGTCCAAAAAAACCCGGGGGTCATGCAGTACAAAAAAAAAGAGGACAAAAAACGTAGCAGGGGCAAGCGAAGTCGGAACACAGGACAAAAGCAAAAACAGGAATATACGGGAAGAAAAGGGAAACTTTTTCAGGCAAGGGGGCTAACAAAATGGGGAGTTTAATTGAGGTGCCCGGAGCCCCCCCAGCGACGGGTTGGGGCGGCCCTTTCCCGGGGCCCCCCATTGGGCCCGTGTGACAACCCTCTGACTTTATTAGGGGCGAGCTTCACCCTAGTCTCGCCTGGCCTCCCCCGGGGGGTGTCGACTGTGCCTTGCTGCTTCACGGGGGAAAGTGGAGTGACAACCCCACAGAAAAAACCAGATGGGAAATTTAGGCGGTATGGGGCGAAAAACACCTAACCCCCGGACTTTTTTGGGAAAATACCCCCCAAACTAAAACAAAATTTAAAACGTGGGTTTGAAAAAAAGGTGTATATGATGCCCCCTTGTAAGGTTTTTCACCCCATCATGAAAAAAACGAGTTTTTTAAAAACGAATTAGACTGCAGCAATGAATTTATTGAAAGGAAAATGAGAAGTGGAGAATTTAAAGGGCGCCGTATTTTTTTGTGCTGTGAGTAAAAAAGCCCCCTGGTTTCTGATTGGCTTCAGTCTGAATGTCATTGAGGGTGTTCCTTTCGTCCTCTGTCTGCCCCATGTAACGTCATGTTCTCGCAGCCATTTTAGAAAAAAAAGACGCTTCGTTCCCGCAAAGTACCATAAACTTCGGCTTCGTGCAGAACCGAAGTTTTCCTGAAATTCTAAACGAATTCCACTTCATTAGAATCGATTCGCCCATCTCTAATGGGGAGATTGTTAAAGGATTTTGTATTGGGATCCCAAGAGCTTCAGGATATGCATCTGCTCCAGACTTAAAAGCCAATTTTTTTTATTCATTGTTAATATAACGATTTTGAAATGTAGGGTCAAATATTTCTTTTTCTTTTA